>CAUJRU010003716.1:0-35100 GCA_963277665.1 Viscum album
ATTGTAAATTTTTATGCCATTCTGCTATTTTTATGATGTTTCTGCTATTCTATTTTTTCCTACTATTTTTTATACTATTGATATTCTAATAGGGGAAGATATAATATAATTTTATTTTTTTAAAAATATTTTTCACCTCATTTATTATATAATCGATGTGAAAAATGAAAAAACAACACTTCCCACATGGGTTTTGTAAAAAAATGACATGATAAATGTTGTTTTTTCATTTTTCAGGGTAGTTATATAATAAAAGAAGTGAAAAAATTCCACAAAAATGTATTTATAATATAAATTTTTATTAACCAGCATTAAGAAGTTATTTACGATATCACCTGCAATAATGTCGTGTAATAATCAACGTTAAAAAACAAAAAAACTAGCATGAAAAGGCCTATTTTGCACCAGTGACAATTGATTTAATTTGACCACTCATCTAGGTCATGTGACCCAGGTTTTAAAGAATATATTTCTATGTCCCTTGATTTCATACTTGTATGGCCAAATTTTTTCCTAATACTAACACCTACCTCATTTCCTCTTATACACCTGGGTTGTTCTGGCTTTCCAAAAGTAGTAGCTAGAATGTCCATCCTACCCTTAGGGATAAAATTCCCCTATGTCACTTGATCCTAAAGTTCATTCTGAAATGATATATTAAAATAGTATATTATTGATATTAATTTAAAAAATATTAACATTCAATAAAAATAAAAAATGATTTCTTACAATTCTGTCAACTACTTCTTTATATTGATATGTAAGAAACTTTTCATTTTTTCTCATTCTCTTCCTTTTATATTTTTATAGAGAATGAGGGGAGATAGAGGAATGAGCTGGACCTCATCTAATTAACTACTAGATTTATCTCTTAATGTATCAAAATTTTCTACAATCATTTGATCCTCCAGTAAATGATACCCTCTACATGATAAAATATGGGGTTATACATTATGCAACTAGATTTCTTGGAAGTCTGTTACATAAAAAATGAATATGTAATTAGGTATTTTTTTTAAAATATAGAATAATTATCACAACACAAATGCTTCATCATGTCAGCTAACAAAAAATTTAGTCCATGTATCTACATCTAAAAACTCATACTTGAGGTATGAGTTTTTATTTTGTAACTTCCCTAAAACATAATTTTTTGTTAATTTTGTTTTAAAATATCTCTATAGAACTATCACTAAAGATCGAAACCTTTTCTTAATTTCTTTTGTTTATTAAAAGGTGGATGTAATATATAATTGAATACATTAAATATCAGTCATATAAAATATATAATACTTGAAGAATGAGATAAAAATATATAAATTAAGATATTTTACCGTTAAGGACTCCCAAAAATTCTCTTTCATAATATTGTGAATGAAATTATAACCAAGATATAAAATGTTAATCATGAAATAACTTTGCATATTGATATAACTCCTAAATTTCATTGCATTTGGGCCAGTTGAGTTATCATCATCATCAAATTCAATATGCATCCTCCACTCTCCATGTGTAAGTGAAAGTTTTGGTAGACATGTAATCCCATTTCTACCAACTCTAGGAATAATATTATCTAGAGAAGAAGAAAAAGACTATGTCATAGGAGGTTCACCAACAGTCCTGCAAATAATTTTGATTAATAAAAAATTTACTTTTATTAAATAATTTAATTATTGAAGATTTATTAATATAAAAAAATGTACACATACCTTGGTAAATGTTCCTTTGCCTCTATGTATATCATTTACATAGATTAATGTAATGATATTATGTGTACCTGTATATTATTATAAAAGTGAATATCTAAAATTAATAGGCACATAAATATCTAAGTAAAAAAGAGTTTCAATGCATGTCTAAGTTTCACAAAAAATAACAATGTCATGATTTTCAACAAAAAATATGTAACTTAAACTAATAAATATAATAAAAATTTATAAATTTAAATATCAAAATTACATTTTTTTATATGTTTAAATTTAAACAAAACATAATAATGTCACATTTTTCAATAAAAAAATGTTTAACTAGAACTATTGATTATAAAATTTAACACAAAAATCATATAAATAATCAATATATATAAATTGAAACATCCAAATTAAAAAACATAGTTTTTACATGTGTACATTTTAGAATAAATAAATCAATTTTATCTAAATAATTAGGAGAGCATCTTAGTGTTTTCCCATATCCCTTCAACATGATTATTTCATATAGCATGGACTATGTCTACATTATACTTATTATTATCATCATTAAATTACACAATAGATGAAGGAACCTAACATAACTCCATAACATCATCATCCTAATCACCCAAATGAATTATTTTCCCTTAAAAAACAATGAACCACTGATTATTCGATGGGTTAGTAACATAAAATATATGTTTCGCATGTGTCTTCATTATAAGCAATTCCCATTTGAAACTAAATCTTTTCAAATCAACGAGTGTAAATACAGAATCATCATGTTTCACACCATTATTATTATCAACCCAGTTACACTGAAACATTGTTACTCAAAATTTAGTACAATTTCTCATATATCATCAATAAATCCAAAATATGTTGTTGATATAGAAATTGGTTTTTTACCTTTTTTACTCAAAATATTAAGTGATTTAGTGATGAACATTACCCCACTATTTTGAATGGTACTCTTGTAATCCTATTTTTGTGCGTAAAATTTGTAATTATTAATAACAAAACCAGGCCATGTGATTACATTAATATATTTCATCCTAACAATCATTTCAATTTTTTCGATGCAGATTAATCAATGTTAACTTTCTCTTTAAACCATTAAACAAATGACTTTTTATGCTTAGTAATCAACCAATTTTTATTTATTTTTGGATATTATACCTTTAATCCATCAATATGTGATGATATATATAGTTTAACCTCATCTATGTTGTTTAAAATGTATAAATATGCTTACACCAATTCATCACGTGGAATTAACTTTACCTTTGAGACACAAATACTTTTACCTTCATGATCAACTATCAAATGTTGAGATATAGGGAGACCAATGTGCTCTACTTCATACAAATAATTAGTACAGATTTCAATCACCTCTTTCAATATATATTTTTGAATAATAGAGGCCTTCTGTTAATGAGGATTTTTAACATATCCCTTTAAAATTTTCATATATCTTTCAAAAGGATACATCCAATGTAAATAAGAAGGCCCAAATATTCTTATCTCTCAAACCAAATGAATCACTAGACGAACCATTATATCAAAAAACATTGGCGGGAAATACATTTTTAGTTGATAAAGTACGAGAAAAGCTTTATTGTCCAACACATATAACAAATTTGGACACATGAATCCACTATAAATGGATTTGAAAAAGTAACATAACCTAATGATAGAATTTTTTGACAAGTTTTGACAATATACTTGGCACTGTCACCAGTAATAGTTGTTGTATCGATACATAACAGTCATGTGATTTCATACCTATTAATTTCAAATCCTTCAATGAAACCAAATTCTTAAAATTTGTAGAATATCCATTGTGTACTTTATTATCATGCGTATATTGACAAAAATTAATTTTCTTACACTTTCTTAATACATGACAGGCCATACATAAATATATTATATTTCCTCTCACTGTGGGAACTAAATCCAAGCATATTCCTAGGGATATTAAGTCCAATATTGCATGCAATCCATTTTTTCTTTATCTTTATGTCTAATAGAGTTCCAATAAAACTATCAGATATGTTTTTCTCAACATTCATAACATTAATGTTATGTTTTATCTTGAAAAATTTTCATTAAGGTAGCTCAAATAATATGGACTATTTCTTTTAGATATTATTTTGATGATTAGAACTTCCTTTCTTTCTAAATGTGAAATAAATATTTTTCACCTCGTCATAATATTCTTCATCTTACAATGGTTGTGGGGGGAGATTATAATCTTGTAAACTATTAAATTACTTTTTCAATATTTAATAAGTATTATCCATTCACAAATATCTTCAATGTCTCATGTACACTTTTTTTATTCTATTTTTTAATTGATAATATGAAGAATCTTCTTCACAAATTGGACAATATTTATGTCCCTTAACATTTTATCCAAATGAGTTTCCATATAAAGGAAAGTCATTTATAGTGAACATTAGCATAGCATGAAAAAGAAATTATGCTTTCATGTATCCATAAAAAACAGTAACACCTGTCTCCATTTTTTTTAAATCATCAATCAATGGTGAAAGATACACATCAATATCGTTTCTTAGCTATTTTGGTCCATAAATCATCAAGCTAATCATAACACATTTTTTCTTCATATATATATATGTGGGTACAAGTTGTAAACTACCAACATAATGGGGCATAAAATATGTTGGCTATTGAGGTTATGATACGTATTCAATCCATTTATGCATAGTCCCATTCTGATATTTCTAGATTCACTTCAAAAATTAGGAATTTTTTTATCAAATCTCTTCCATTGTGGTGAATCAGTAGGGTGAAGTAAGTTTCCATCAGAGATGTGCTCATCAATATGTAATCTTAACCTCTTTTCATTATTTTAATTTGCAAGTAGATGCTTAAAATGAGGAATTATTGGAAGATAAAAAATTACTTTAGGGGGAGGTTCAGTTCATGTACTTGAGAATGAATCAGAGTTGACTTTTTTATCCACCTTATATCATGATATTTCACATTTATAAAATTCTGATAAGCATTCATATTCCTTCATATAAAACACACATTCATTGGGGAAATCATGTATCTTTTTATACCCCAAGCCCGTTGGGCATAATATAATTTTTATATCATAATTAGAATTTGGATGTTTGTTGCCTTTTGAAAGTATCCCTTTTAAAAGTTCAAGCAATTCAGTGAAAATTTTATCACTCTAGAATTTCTTTCTTTCAAGCCAAATGATCTTAGAATTTCTGAAAACACTATAAATTTAATGCAACCAAATAAAAGTGGTTTCTCAATATCTCTATGAAATATTTCAACAGTTTCTATTTTTTCAATGGTTTCAATGCCTACATCATGAATTAATTATTCAATGAAATCCTCTATCACATGTTGAATATCTTCATCAACATTAGCTGTTGATTTTTTTGTTATTTCACCATGCCAGATCCAACATGTATAACTATGATTAAAACCATAACATATCAGGTGGTATTTGATTTCTATAGAATTTAACTTTCTCATATTCAAACAATTTATTCATGGACATTAAATCAGTTCATTATTTTAAATATTTTATTTAGAAAATTCTAAGAAATAATCAACTCCTTTTTAATATTCACTAGCGGTTCTTCATACATTTATCTAATTATGACACATTAATTACTAAAGATCACAATATAAAAGGTGAATTTTTTAAACCATATAAACATTTAAAAAAATATATAAATAGATAAATTTAAAACATAAAAACATGTAATCAAAACAATCAATTAACCATTTATTAGTAATTATTTAATTAAAACAAACAATTATACAAAATAATAAGAAATGTTTAGATGCACCTACCTTAAATGTGTTTTTTAAATTTAAAGGAGTGATAAAAATGATCTTAGTTATCAAGATGATCTTCCAATCTCTAATATCAAAAAATATAACTTAATATTAAAATATCTATCCATCATCATCTAAATATAAACTATCAATATGATTTACCAATTCCTAATATCAAAACATCACTCAATCTTAAAATATACATCCTTCATTATTTAATTATCAATAATTTTATCAATAAAAAAATAATGATAAAAAATATAAAAATATAAACTATTATAAATAAAAACAAATACAATTACAAAGAAATTATATCACAATAACAAAAAATTTATAATAATAAAGAAATTATACTCTCAAACTAATTATAACCACAATAATTTATAAATTTAAAATATGTATATATAAAAAAATAAACGAATGAATAAATTTATAACTAAAAAATTATTAATAAATATTTTAAAAAAATCTATTTACAAAATATTGAGATATGGGTTGCAAATTTGTAACAAAAAGATACACAATTCTGATTATTGAACATCATATTACAAACAATGAAATAATACGACTCAAAAATATTTATAAATGATGATGATGGTGAAACTTAAACAAGATAAACAAAATGGAGATTGGTAGGCTGAATAAAGCAAATGATGGGGGGGTGATGTAATGGGGAAGAAAAATGATGAAAATTAATTAAAAAAATAGATCAAATAAGGAAGATTGAGGTTGATAAAGTGGGTTCGGGAGTCATGCATCACACCTATTAGGGTTTCTAAAAAAATATAGATGAATGAATGAGGGGGATACCATGTATATATGTTTTTTTAAATTATTTTGATGTTGGTTTTATTAACATGACATCCAAAGTTACAAAAAACTTTTGACGTTGGTTTTACTAAGAAACAAACATTATAAGTTAATTAAAAAACCTTTAATGCTAGTTTTTATTAAAAAATGATGTCAAAGGTATACCAGGAATAGGTTTAACATTGGTTTTAATAAAACCAATGTTAAAAGTCACTCCATGTGAATTAAAACATCGATTTTGGAAAAAACGATGCTAAAATCCTGATGCAAAATCTTATTTTTTCACTAGTGTTGGTTTTGCTGATCCTTCCCATATTTTTCCAGTGGGTATGAATTTTTTATATAAAAAATATATATTTATTCTTCTTATAAAGAAAACATATATATTCTCTATATATAAACATATACAGAACATATGTATGTTCTGTATATAAACAAAACATATGTATATTCTGTATATAAATGGTGCATATGTATGTTCTGTTTATAAACAGAGCATATGTACGTTCTATGTGTGTATATATATATGTATGTATACAGAACATATGTATATTTGTATATAAATAGAATATATATTTTTTCTATAAATATATAGGTTCTATATATATGTATATTTATATCTTCTATATGTTTTTATGTATAAATGTTCTAAATATATATATTATATATATTTATATTCTGAATATATAAATATATATATTCTTAATGGTTATGTTCTATGCATATACTTTGAATAAAAAAGTTCTATATGCTCTCTCTCTCTCTATATATAGATATAGATATATATGCTCTGTATATATATATATATATATTCTATTTATATATGTTCTATGTATATATATATATATTATATGTATATGATTTGTATCTAAACAAGATATTTATAAATGTATATGTTTTGTATATAAACATGACATGTTTGTTGTAATTTTTTTTCTAATATTTACTTTGACCATGTTTCATTTTTACAATTTCATTTTTAGATTTTATCTAGTAATGTAATAACTTGTCTCTTTTATTTTCATAGTTCCATTGTTCATGTTTCTTAACCCCATTTCTATGAAATAGTGAGATAGTTTTTTTTCTTTGGTCTTTTCTATCAAAATAATAGAAAAGTGATATTTTAATAGTGAGAAAAATGTCAAAGTGCAATCATACCCTCAAAAAAAGATCCACATTCCCCCTACCCTCTGCATTGGTTCTCCACCTCAAGGCCAAGAGTGATTTAGGGAATCCCTAAGTTTTAGGTGTCAATTCCATTTTTTATTCATCCCTACATTCTTTGTTAACCAATGGTACTGGTTTACTATTATTGTTCTTCTCAATGAATTTTCTTTTGAAGGGTCACTTTGTACCATACATATACTAAATTTACCTCATATATATATTTTCACGTGTTTCATGTTTCTAGGTGAACTTATTGGGAATTATAACTTTCTTGAGGCCTTAACATTATTTATTAATTGGTGATTAACATTTTTTCTATTTTATGATCTATTTGTTTTTAAATAATGGATCTACCCTTATGTTATTTTTGTAGGACCATATCGAATTTTAATTTAGAGAGTTATTAATAATGCTTAGGTATCCATAAATAGGGTGAAGCATGATATTTAAATACATTTCAGCTATATGGGAGAAAACATATGATGCCTTATGAAAACTATTTTCACCAGGTGATGTCCAATGAAAGTGGGTTTCAAATTGAGTCTATCATATAACTTTATAATCATTATATTCAATAAATAAAAAATATATCATACTATTGAAATATGTTCTCTATATATTTTTTGAAATTATTTTTTATGTAATGAGATTATCATTCCATCTGTTACTAATGCAACAACATCTACATCATATAATAATTAACATTACAATATGATAGTATTAAATCAACCATCACTTCCCAAAGTAGTGAGGCTTATTTCATACAAAACTTAAAATGTATTCTCTCTAATAAATTTTAATCTATGATATTCCATTTCTTTAGGTCTAGGAACTGATTATATGTGAATTTTATTAATAAATTCAATTTATAATTTACACCAGGTATAATTTTAATTTTATATTTATTAAGTTATGTACATTTATTTAAATATTCATATTTTTTGTTTCTTAATTGATGAATTCTATACTAGTTATGAAAATTTTAATTAATTAACTTCAAAAGAAATGCCCAATAATCTAAATATTGTTATTATAGTATGTTTGGTTTCATGGGACTATACCATTAATTTATAGTTGGAAAATTATCTTGATTCAAATAATGATAGTGTGTTAATTAAGAAATGAAAGTTAAATGGTGAGGTTGAAGAATCCTTGTTACCAAAATATTTTTATAAACATAAATTATTTTCTTTTGTCTATAGGATTTTGTTATATATGCACATTCAAAGCATAATGTTTAGATATGTAATTGGAGAGAAACATCTCTAAAAGTATGTCCTTCATTATAACTATATTATATCTACCTATATTTTCTATATGAATTTATCAAAACTATATGTATTGATTAACATATTATTTCAGAACTAGTATAAGTTAATAACTAATATTGTTTCACCACACATATGCATTTCGATCAATACATATTAGGAATAAGTTCATTTATGCATTTTGATCAATAAAAATTACTTCAGAACTAACATTATGATCTAAAATATTTCAAAAATAATATGATTATAATAAAATAAAATACATATATTTATTTTTATGAATATATATTAGATCACAATATTAGTTATGATATTAAAATATCAAAACTAATATTATAATATATGCATTAAAACTAATATTACATTCATATTACATATTTGTATTTTAAAATTCATTGAATGTTTGAACAAAATGGCCTATGAATGAACATTATGATCTAGGAAGTTTTTACTATTTAATTATTTAATCAATATATGTTTCTTTATATAATTTTCATGAATTTTCCCTTTTCAATATTTATGAATTTTTTTACCTAACTACAACTGGTTGTAGGTACGACATTGAGATTTGGTAATCATAGTAGGGCATGCTATAAAGGTAAAGTTATACAACTAAATTCAATAAATAATGAATTTATTAGATATTGGTGATGAATTTATATTTCTCAATGATTTACCTAATAATAATCACTAAACCTTTTAAATTTTAATATACTTTAATAAACTAATTGATAGTATTAATGTATTGATTTCTCCAAAATAATGAAGGTTGAAGATTGATTCTAGCCAAGACATAGATTGGTGTGATCTTAAATAAAATTTTCTGACGGTATTCTGATAAAAAACTCTATATATAATTTAAATAAAATTATAAATTCCAATATATTAGACGTTTCAAACATAACTATTTTATTTTTTTATATGTGATGGTGTTTTTTTCCAAAACTATAATGGAACATATATTAAGAAATTTCAAAGAACTATAATTTCACTTTATGAGGTTATTTTTACTACACCTTCCCATATTATTTTAGTGGGTATGGATTTTGCACATATAGAATATATATATCTTCTCTGTATAAAGAAAACATACATATATATATATATATATTATGCATAATATATGTATGTTCTATGTGTATATATATGTATGTATGTATACAGAACATATACATAACATATGTATGTTTTGTATATAAATAGAACAAGTATTATATATATATATATATATCTTATATATATATTTATATATATATCTTCTATATGCATAAATGTTCTAAATATATACGTTCTATATATATTTATGTTATGTATATATATATATATGTCCTGAAAAAATATATTCTATACATATGATCTGGATACATATGCTATATATATATGCTCTCTCTCTCTATATATATATATGTTTATATGTATATGCTCTGAATATAAACAAGATATTTATAAATGTATATGTTCTGTATATAAACATGACACGTTTTTTGTAAATTTGTTTTTTTCTATTTACTTATACCATGTTTCATTTTTACAATTTATATTTTAGAGTTTAGCTAGTAATATAATAACTTGTCTTTTCTATTTTTACAATTCCATTCTTAATGTTTCCAAACTCAATTTATCTAAAATAATTAGACAATTTTTCCACTCTAATTTTTTCTATTAGAATGAAAAAAAGAGATATTTTAATGGTGAGAAAAAAATGTGAAAGTGTAATCATGCCATCAAAAAAAGAGCCACATGCCCCTTTCCCCCACTTCATTGGTTCTCTACCTCAAGGACAATAATGATTTAGGGAATCACTAAGTATTAGGTGATAATTCTATTTTTTCTTCACCCTTGAATTCCCATTTAACTGATGATGGTGGGTTACTATTGTTTTCTTCTCATTGGATTTTATTTTGAAGGGTTACTTTTTACCAGACATATACTAAATTGAACTCATATATAGATCTTCATCTGTTTCATGTTTTTGGGTGAACTTATTGGGAACCTGAACTTTATTGGGTCCTTACCACTGTTTATTCATTAGTGATTGGAGTTTTTTATATGTTATGATTAGTTTCTTTATAAATAATGGGTTCTACCATGTGTTGTTTTTGTATGGACTCATAAAATTTTAATTTAGAGAGTTATTAATAATGCTTAGGTATCTATAAATAAGACAAAGTATAAAATTTAAATGAATTTAATTTAGATGGGAGAAAATATATAAATCCCTATAAAAACTGTTTTCACAATGTGATGATCAATAAAAGTGGGTTTTAACTTGTATATATCTTACCACTTTATAATCATTATATTTAATAACTAAAAATATATATCATACTATTGAAATATGTTCTCTGTATTTTTTTGAAATAATTTTTTATATAATGAGTTTATCAATCCATCTATTACTAATGCAATAACATCCACGTTATATAATAATTCATATTACAATATGTCATTATGGAATCGAACATCAGTTGAATATACAATGAGGTTTATTTTATATGAAACATAAAATATATTCTCTTTGATAAATTTTAAACTATGATCTTCCATTTCTTTAGGCACAAGAATCAATTGTATGTGAATCTCATCGATAAATTCAATTTATTATTTACACAAGGTATAATTTTAATTTCCACATCTATTAAGTTGTGGAAATTTATTTAAATATTCTTAATTTTTGTTTCTTGATTGATTAATTCCATATTAGTTATGAAAACTTTAATTAACTACCTTCAAAATACATTCCTAAGAATCTAAATATTATTATTATAGTTTGTTCAGTTTCATGGGACCGTGCCACTAATTTATAGATGGAAAATCATCTTGATTCAAATGATGATTATGTGTAAATTAAGAAATGAAAAGTGACTGCTGAAGTTGAGGAATCCCCATTACCAAAATATTTTCACAAACATATATTATTATCTTTTATTTATAGGAATTTGTTCCATATGCACATTCAAAGTATAATGTTTAGATACATACTTGGAGTAAAACATCTCTAAAAGTAAGACCTCTATTAGAACCATACTATATCTACCTATATTTTCTATATGTATTTATCATAACTACATGTATTGATCACAATATTATTTTAGATTTAATATAAGTTCAGAACTAATATTTTTTTAGAACATATATGTATTCTGATCAATATATATTAGAATGAAGGTCATTTATGCATTTTGATGAATAAAAATTACTTCAAAAGTAACATTATGATACTATATATGAAAAAACCAATATATATACAATAAAATAAAATACATATATGTATTTTGATCAATAAATATTAGATCATAATATTAGTTCTGATATTTTAATATCAGAACTTATATTACAATATATACATCGAAACTAATATTACATACATATCATATATATATATATATTTTAGTTTAGAACTAATATTAAATATTATCATATTTATAATTATTTTATTTCAATAATTTTTTTATCATATTAGTATCTTATTTGGTTATAATAATTGTAACTTATTTTTTTCAATTGGAGCACACATATGCATCCTTGTAAATCATTTTCTACATTTTAGTTTTGAATTCATTCTTTTTGAAGATATAACTGTGAATAAAGTTTCATAAGAACACCTTATAAGTAATTTGACCTTGTTTACATCAATGAATCAATGTTTTTTGAAATATATTTATCAAAACCACTATTTTATAATATGTATACTCATAATTCAGAATAAAAATACTACAAAACTGATGTCTAATCCTAATATTGAAATAATTGATTCTTTTAAAATAAGGGGAAAATTTTAAATCTAGTATTATTTTCCATATCATAACCTCTAATTTATTTTTTAATAATAAATATGTATATATATATATATATTTTAAAGTTAGTGTATAATTATATATTGTAATATGAAATATGAACATACTAAAAATCATTCATGTTATACTGACTATTGTTAAAAAAATATTTTGGTGAGTTTCCCTTTTACTTAATCTATTTTCTATTATAATTTTCTCTCTCACTTTTAATTTCTCTTTTCATATTATCTCTATATTTTCATATGGTATCACTTATCATTTTTTATTTCTAGCCTTTGATTTATTCTATATGAATTTCTTATTTTCATTTTTGGTATACATTACCTATATGAATTTCCATGTTTTGTATGCATTTTTAGTATACATATTTTGTATTCGCTTTGAATTTAATTCAATTTCATTTTAATAGGGTCATATAGAATAAATCATACCCATCTTATTTCATTATTAATACTTCAAAACCTCAATTATCATTACTTAATATTATTGAATTATAGGTTTTTCACTACATGATTAAACACTACAAATTTCAATCTATATTTACATTTATGGAATTTTATATATTATATAATTCTCTAATTTTTCATTTTGTCTATATTAATTTTTATTGAAAAATATGTTTTGTTAGAGAAAATTAGTTTCATTACATATATGTTTGATGCACTAATACTATATTTTTAGTATGATATATATACTTTTAGTTTACTTTCATCTAAATGCATATTCCATTACTATACATCCTTATTCACTCACTCTAACTATACTGTTAAATGTTGAATATGTAATTACATTCACTGTTAGCATCCTATATATTTGTTTCTAGTCACTTTAGTATGATGTGTTCCCTACATTGACTGTATATATTGTTAGCATGTTGTATATGTGTTTTTATTCACTCTCAATAGACAACATTCACTTTTAGAATTCTTTATTTATCAGAAGTATTCTTTTACCAGTACATGAAGATCAATAAATATATTGTTTAATATTAGTAATCTATAAATTTGATAACAACATAATAATATATATTAATTTAATATTATTATACTTTATTAACTATGTTTACTGTACATGTCATTAACATGTTGTAACCGTGTTAAACATGCTGTTATGAAACAATAAACATATTGTTAGAATGATATATATATATATATATATATATTTATTCACTTATATTATGTTTATTTTACTACATATTTTGTTATCATACTATACATTTCTTTCAATTCACTATTAATAAACCATTTCACTATTATTCTACTTCATATATACATACTCTTAATATGCTCTAATAATTTTAGTATGCTCACCACACTCATGTAGGCTATTATTCCATTCTTCTTTTTTAGTAATGATTTTTTTCTACTCTGTATCATTCAAAACAACAAAAAAATTGAGTCAATTATCTATATTATGGATAACACATCTATATAATAACCAATTTCAATGATAATATGATCAGTTTACTTCAAATTAACAAGTGCAGTGAGGTAATATATCTATTGATACTATTATTTTATGTTTTAATTATTGTTTTCTATGTTCTAATATAATTTTATCTTTTTTTTAAACATAAATGAAATATAAGATTACATTTTTTTAGGATCAACAACAATGACTACCTGAAAAATTCAATGTAATTATAATGCTCACTGATAATACCAATCCACCCACCATTGAAACTACAACTATGATGTACAAATCTCCTATGTCTCATATCTTCATATAATAGTCTTTACATATCATCCACCTGGCTCCTACATCTTGTATCTTCTTCCATGGTGTCCTTGGATTCCCCCTTTTTTGAACTCCTATAACGTATGATTATTTAAAAGTGTTCTTATTTATTTTATAAAAAAATTTACTTTCATATCATTACATTCCTATCCATGACTCCCATGTTACTCATATTTGTTGTCGTCCTCACTTTTTTGTGGTTTTTTAAATCATTCTTAGATCTTACAAATTTGATTTTCAAAATAATATTTGTCTCTATTACAATATTCCATTTTATTATCTCATATATAAATTTCTAATTAGATTATTAATGTCAAACAAATTCATCTAAAAAGTATATTTTCTTTAGTTCCTTCAGTTATTACATACATATCTATAACATATCTAGAATTACATTTTTAGAGTTTCTTTAATCAAACTGTCTGGAATTAACTTATGATATTAATTAACTAAATATATTTACATTCATGTGTATGCACTCTTTGATGATCCATTAGCATAAAAATCTTATACTTTAGTGTATCAATTCTCACAAATCACTATCTGTTACATTTTATTTATTTAATATGTATTCTAGCATTTGTTTCTCTTTTTATACTGTATCTGCCCATATTTTTTTTATAAAAAATGTTATTTTTATTTGTTTTAGAAGCTACCATGTCCCATGAAAATGCACAAAGGAAACACTAGTTGATAATATAAAATAATATACACCTCAAAAATCACACCCACACACTTGATATATAACAACCAATCCAAAATACCCTTGTTTCAAGATAAATCAACATTGGCCTTTGGTGCACTCTCTCAATTATTAGATGTGAAACACCTATCATTGACCATTAATGTTCATCATGGTAAAATATTTATTTCCTTATATTATAAATTTAGTGTAACACTAGTGGGTTTTGTAGGGGATAGATTTATCCAAACATAGTGGGAAACAACAACCAAAACCTATTTTCCACATGATATCTTCATTCATTTAAAGTAAAATAAATAAATGAAGAATGGAATAAATTTTTCTATATCAATATGAATATATCAAACTTATTCCAAATGAGATTTATAGTGATCATTGAGAAACAATAAACAAAATTTTTACTCATAGGATATCTATGGGTTGTGAAAATATCCAAATGCTCAAGAATGATCCCCTCTTCCTCATGATTTTATAGAACCTTAGAGTTAGAGGGAGAGAGAGAGAGATTCATCCTAAGGAGTTCTAAAACATCTATATGATATAATAATGGTGTTATAGACACATAATCCACAAACCAAAAACTTTTTTATATAGGACATCTAAGGACACTCCTTGGAAACCAAACACTAGGCCTATTAAATAGTGTTTCACAAGATACAGATCCTTAAAACCATAAGCTCTTAAATTTTTAACTTTTAAACACTTGTTTGGGGTGTTTAAAATTCTTTGATCATAATCACATAGTGATTAAAATGATCATGATATCTTGGATTATGAAAATAACATTGAGCCAAACATTACAGTATAACGACCCAAGCTTGACATACATGGGCATTATATTTAGTTTGAGGAATAATTAATACATGACACAAACAAATGCCCAAATACCGTATTAGTTTATTATATTTGGAAACTTGGAACATAATCGTCTAACTTGGTGAAATATCTTCAATATCTCCCATAAATATCTCCCCCTTTAGCTTTACTACCTAAAACCTTTCTTTATATCTTGAGGAAAAGAAAACATAAAAAGGGTGAGATCAAATGCTCAGTAAGGGTAAACATAGAGAACATAAAACAAACCATAAACATTTGAATGTAAAAACATTAAAATAAAGTTTGAACTTCAAAATCTCGAGTCATGAAATAAATCTTGGCAGTACATAAGGCATAGATCATAAAAGAACATTAACCATGATAGAATAGCATTAACATAAAACATTTAATTATGGAAAACTAATAAGCACATAATATGATTTCCATAGTAGCCAAGGAATTTATGATAAGACCATCATAGTGGACAAATTCCATTATTGAACTGGGTTTACTTGTCGTTCCAGCCATGTATTACTAAACCGGATTTACTTGTCGTTCCAGCCATGTATTACTGAACCATATTTACTTATCGTTCCAGTCATGTCTATCTCTTGAGATATAAATCTTTACCCAATGAATTGGAGGTATATATAGGTCCCACATATCTCATAATGAAATCATTCTTACATGTTCCACAAATACATAAATCATTCATCATAGCATAACCCATGAAATAAAATGGGATTATTAAACATCATTTCATCATAAAATAATCCATATAAGATAAATGGAATTCATAAAAATAATTCCATAATAAACACAATAAAATCAAAGTAATAATAGGGATAGAAACATAACCATTTGTCATCTTATATGGAAAATAATTTTTTTAAAACACATGAACTTAATTTGTGAGGAAAATATCCTTTCTTATTCAAAAACATTTTCTTTTCTCAAAATGTCATGTAATTTTAAAAGAAAAGAATTTAATTGAAAATAAACTTGAAATATTATAAAGGAATATTCATGGAAATAAGGTGTTATGAAGATGTAAAAATCCTTTTATTCCGTATAAGTAAAAAAAACATTTCCCTTGTACTTTTGTTGTAGAAGTCAAAAAGTAACTCATATGATAAACGAAAGAAAGATTCCTTAAAAACCATGTAGTAAAATTAAAATTGGGTAAAAATAAATTTAAACATAAATAGAAGAATGGTAAAATTTTTATTAAAATATTTTTAGAAAATATGGACATGGATGGTAAATATAACTCAGCAAATACTTACGAATAAACAATCTTGGATAAAAATGAGATTGCAAAATTATCCCTTACCTTAGGTCCGATACTCTTCGTACGAGTCCAAAAATCCTGTATAATTTTTTTAAACATATTATTAACTTATATAAGAATAATAATAATATTTATTATATCATATATTATTATTTTATGACTTTATATTACCCATTTATTAACAATTCCAAGTTAATGCAACATTTTGGGTAATATCGCTTTGTTTATCGTAAATGTTTTGACTTGTTATTCTTGATCATATTACTTAGATCATGATTTAATTACTTTGAGAATGTATAATATGATTTATATATCATATATATTCATAATATAATAGATATATAAATGAAATGGAATACATCGTTCATGGAGATGGTAGGCCGTACGTATGCATGAACGTTGTTTCCGTTTTCTTATCGTATTGAATGGAAGTAAGTGAATGACATATATGTACATAAATACATACATACATACATATATATATATATATATCATTATAGTATAATTATTATGTCATATATTTCATAATTATGAATAATATATATATATATATATATATTATAATCATTCTTGGATGGTTAAAGTGGAGAATAAATCTCATCGCATCGTGGAGATGGTAGGCCGTATGTACGTACAAGCGACGATATAATTTTCTTGATGGTTAAATGGTATGTAATGGTATGGTATATTAATTATTTATATTCATTATACTCATCATTATACCCATCCTAATAAATTATTTTTGAATAACAAATTATACCATGACGTGGAGATGGTAAGCCGTATGCACGCACGCATGGTGATATTACTATTTGTAGTATGGATAAAATGATGAATATAATTGTCCCATGATTATATTAACATCTAAGTATATTTATGATACTGGATTTATTACTTTGGTATGAAAATAATATAGAAATAATAAGTATAAGAAGAAAAGAACTTTGAAAGAAGGGATAAAACGATTACCTCTTCTTCAGGTGTTTCCTTTTGATTTGAAAAAAAGGGCTCCTTAGTATGGCTCTATTCCCAAATTTATTCCTACACGATGAAGTGATAGATGTTTGGAGGAGAAATTGGTAGATTTTGGCTGAACCAAAAGTCTTTAGAGGTGTTATTTAAAGAGAAAGGGAGGTTCCCTTTTATAAGAGAGGTGAGAGGCACTTTAGGAAAAATCTTGAAATATTAATTTATTATAAAAATTTTTTAGGTTTATTATAGCTCAAAATTTTTTATTTCTAGGATAATATGAGGATGTATCTAAATAATCTCAAAAAATAGGTTTTAGACATGTTTAGGTCATAAAAGTAACATTATCTTTTAGATTTAACCCTTGGTTAACTAATTTAACTCTTACCATGTTTTCTTATATATTCATACTATATGGTTAATATAGTTACTATAAAATTTCAATATAACATCAAATGGTTAATTAATGACATGTTAAAAATTATCTAAGTCATTTTTTCGAATCTTATATTTTTAGGACTATTATATCATTTAATTAAATAGTATTTGTTTTAAAAACTCATTTATGTCATTTTTATACTATTCATATCATGACTTTTTAAAAATCCATAAAAACTTTATTATTTCAAAAAAAAAAATTAATTCAAAGATAAAAAGTCATAATAATCCATAAAATTCGTGGATGGAATAAGAAATTTCAAAATAAATTTATTTTAATATTTATAATCTTATTTATTTAAATCATTCATTAATAAGGTAATCACTACATCATCATTGTGTCGTAAATAAATTTATTTATTTTGTGTCTAAAAATTATAAATAAAATACCATGATGTAGTATATATCTTTATATTTTCAGTTAATATTTATAGTCTAATTTATCTTATGTATAATCCCTTATTAAAATTGTTTTATTAAGAAGATACATGTTTGTGTCATATTTCTCTTTACTTTAAATTAATTCTTATAAAATGTCATTCTCACATCCAAGTGGTTCCATGGGGTCCCAAAATCGACCCAAGGATGAACATGGTCGGAAATATATCATAAAATAGGATTAGGACATGTGTCAGGGTAGTTTAATATTATTATAATATTAGATTTTACCCTTATTTATCAGATTTACCCTTTAACCTTGGCAAATAAAATAATTTCTGAAGTTACTATTCATAATGTCAAAAAATAAATGGTGCCTATTTAAAAAATTTTAACCTTTTGATTCCAAATATGGAACCCATTTTCCCAAATTCAAAACACAGAAGTTGCATTAATTAATTTAAAATTAATTCCCGTTGTCAAAACCAAAAAGCGAGTTTTTAAGAAGTAATAACTATCAAAAGATTTTCATACGTTTATGTCCAATTTAAAAGTTAAATTACTTTCAATGAAAAAAATTGGATTAAATGATAAAAATATAATCCAATTACACTTTAAAACCAATTAAAAATAGAATCTAACTATATAAATAAATTAGATGAAAAGACAGTTTTGAATTAAAATGCAGTTTTTTTCGCTATTCATTAAAATTTGGATTTTATCAGAAAAATAAAAAAAAATCAACAAAAGTAAATTTTTATGTCCAGATTCAAAAAAATAAGTTTATTTTGTAAAATATAACTTTTAAAATTATCAAAAAATAGATTTAAAATGGGTGCTCTATCAAAAGGCGGTAAAATTGCATTTAAAAAAAACTTCTTTTATCTGAAAAATTGATTTTGTTCTCATACCATGTTATAGAAAATGTGTAAGATGAATTATAATGTTATATAAAATTCCAAATTTGGTTAATAATATTCATAACAGCTAGTTTATATCCCATTAAATAATAATATTTTAATAATATATCATTGTTTAGTGAAACTCAGTATCACGTACAACACAAGCTATTGAGGAAGGTCACTCTTGTGTGTAACGCAAGCCAAGTCAGTGTTGTGTGTAGTGAAATCTTCCTTTGGTATTGCATATAGCATAATCCAAACTTATTTCATTTATACATTGAAAAAAATCTATACTCAGTGTTGTGTGAAATAAATTCTATCAAAAGAACTTGAAATTGTGTGCAACACAAGCCAAGAATACTGTTTCATATAATGCAAGATAATAAGGTGTTGCATATAATGAAAAATAATCTTGGTGAAGCGTACAACATTAAAAGAATATATCTCATAAAATATCAGGGTGTTACATTCTACCCCCATTAAAATGAATTTCTCCCTCGAAATTCATCGGGGTTTTAAATGGTTTTCTACCTGAAATATTCTTTCATGGAAACCCACACAGTAAAAAGGGATACTAAAACATCATTTTAAAAAAGGAAGGTTAGAAACATAATGGTTACCCAAAGTAACTCATCACTGGGTTTCTACTTAGAAAAACATAGGTGGTAAGTGAAAACATTGATATGAAAGAGAAATATAATCATCAATTTCTGATGGATAGTGATAGATAATAAGGAATGGAGAAAGTTAACTGCAAGAAATCCATAAATCTATGATGATTTAAGGGACCATATTATTCATCACATAAGAAGGTATTAGGATAACATTTTTGGTTTCAAGATCTTTTTCCTAAAGTTGATGAATTTTTACATGAGGAGAAATACTTACTTGATTTTAGTATAATATCACTGTTGGTCATTCCCTGAACAATTTTTACTTTATCTCTTATTTAAAGAAATAAAGTTTAATTTTTCATTCTTGAAGTGTTAGCATATAATACGATAGAATGATAGGTAATTCCATCTGTCTCAACAAAAAGGTTAGAACAAGTTATCAAATATGCATAAGTCTACCTATAGTGAGATAATACATTAATCTAACAAACTTAAACCAGAATATAACTTATACTATCCCTAAATGGATAACATTACAATCCTTCCAAAAAAACTGAAAATATAAAAATTTAGAAGTAGGTGAACTAAATATACTTAACATTTGTCTCCCATATCTCATTTAGCAGTTCTTGGTTGTTACTTCCAAACATCTGAATACCTTAATCATGTATTCTCTTGAAACATTATAATAAAATGAATTACCATAGAAACTTAGTGACAACATGCATTCTATCAAAATAAACTCTTTACACACACACAAAAATACCAAAAATTATATATACTCAAACCACGATATCACTTTGTCCTTGTATCAGTCATGAGCTCATTAATACTATCAAACATATCATTATCTCCTTATCCCTTCATTATGTGCATATCATGTGCCTTCTGAAAATATTTCAACCAATTTTCATGGTTACCAGTACCATATAATTATGGAAAACCACAATAGACCAATACATAGATATTCCAATATTCCATAATACTATAAATGAGATTCCACAACACTATTTTGAAATACTATTACATAAACACTTAATCATTCCACCACTTCATTGTCATACTCAACATTGCCAATAGTGATAACTTGTGACTTCCCTTTGTCTTTTGACTTAAGAGGTTTTTAACTTCGATCATAATTAACCCTTGAATTAGGTCATTGGTTATCATAATGCCACATTTCCTTTCACTTATAGCATTGAAGTGTTGGTGGTGCATTATCTGTAGTATTTTATCTATTCACATCATTATCAAACTTTTTCTCATTACTTCGGCACTCAACTTATCAATGACCATCTTTTCCACACTTGAAACATTTGTTAGTCCCTTTAAGACAATATTCACCATGCTTCTTTCCACACTTTGAGCATAAGAAAACATTCATCTTCCTTTTACCATTGTTTTTAGATTTTCCCTTGAACTCTATTTTTCATTTCTTATCAAAAACATGAGATGGATATATAACACCAAATTCCAGTTTTACCTTGATAGCACAACACACAATCTCTTCATAGATACTGAAGTCTATTATATCCAATTCCCTTTGAATACTTGGTTTTAATCCACTGATCAACTTTACTTTTAGGTTGGATGATGAAGACAGAAGCATACCTTTCAAGTCTTGTAAAATTCACCTTATATGTACCGATAGATTCATCATACTTTTGATTAAGCTCAAGGAACTCCTTTTCCATATTTTTTTGAAGAATATGAGGGAAGTACTTATTGAAAAAAAAGTTCTTGAACTTGTCCCATTCCATGGATTCAATTTCATCTTGTTTCATTGTATTCTTAATTAGAGTCGACCACTGGTCTGCTTCACCTTCTAAATGATAGACAACCAAAATGACTTTTTCATGTTCTGAAAAATGAAGGATGGAAAATATCTTTTCAATGGTATTGATTCATTGTTCAACAACAAGTGGATAAGAAGACCCACTAAAATAAGGTGGATGTTGCCTCATGAATGACTCAACATAATGTTGTTCCCTTATCCACTCATTTTGAAGTCCAGAATGATTCATATCTTGTGTAAGTATAGCAATAAGATTTTGAATTCCATCTCCCATAACATTTGGTTGTTCATAAGAAAAATCATTGTATTTCCCAGTGAATTGATCATTACACAATTCCTTTAGATTCCATCCATCATCTAAATCCCAAAAAGAATAGTGTGAGAGGAAAAAATCATACTAGGAAAACAACATAATCAAGGGGGAGTACTTTCAATATCTAATATATTAGGTTTAATACTAGGTTATTCATGATAGTTACCATAATTATAGGAATGTAACCTATAGTTATACTTAACCTTAGGGGGAAATCCCTTTATATACCTTAAAAGTATCTCTAGGGATCTCACTAAAGTTTTCACATCCTAGTTTCCAAAGGTTAACTAAACCTTCACTCTGATACCATCTCTAACAACCCAAGATTGGCGTACATGGGCATTACATTTATTTTTTAGAATAATTAATACCTAACACAAATAGACACCCAAAGACCATATTAGTTTAGTTTCATTGGAAACTCAGAACATAATCGTCTAACTTGGTGAAATATCTTCAACACCTCCCATAAATATCTTCCCTTTTAATTTTACTACCTAAAAAATTTCTTTATATCCTAGGGAAAATAAAACATAAAAAGGGTGAACTCAAATTCTTAGTAAGGGTAAACATGGAGAACATAAAACAAACCACAAAAATTTGAATGTAAAAACATGAACATAAATTTTAAACATCAAAATCTTGAGTCATGAAATAAATATTGGCAGTACATAAGGCATAGATCACAAAGGAACGTTAACCATGATATAATAGCATTGGAATAAAACATGTAATTGTGGAAAAATAATAAGCACATAATATGATTTCCATAGTATCCAAGGTATTTCTAACAAGACCATCATAGTGGAAAAATTCCATTACTGAACCATGTTTACTTATCATTCCAACCATGTATTACTAAAATGGATTTACTTGTCGTTCCAGCCATGTATTACTGAACCAAATTTACTTGTCGTTCAAGTCATGTCTATATCATGAGATATAAATATTTACCCAATGAATTGGAGGGAGATATAGGTCCCACCCATCTCATAATTAAATCATTCTTACATGTGCCACAAATACATAAATCATTCATCATAGCATAACCCATGAAATAAAATGGGATTCTTAATCATCATTTCATCATAAAATAATTCATATAAGATAAATGGAATTCGTAAAAATAATTCCATCATAAATACAATAAAATCAAATTAATAATAGGGATATAAACATAACCCTATGTTATCTTATATGGAAAATAATTTTTATAAAACACACGAACTTAATTCCAGAGGAAAATATCCTTTCTTCTTTAAAAACATTTTCTTTTCTCAAAATGTCGTGTAATTTTAAAATAAAAGAATTTAATTGAAAATAAAATTGAAATATTATAAATGAATATTAATGGAAATAAGGTGTTATGAAGATGTAAAATCCATTCATGCCATATAAGTTAAAAAAACATTCCTCTTGTACTTTTTTCAAAGAAGTCAAAAAGTAACTCGTATGGTAAACGAAAGAAAGATTCCTTCCAAACCATATAGTAAAAGTAAAAATGGGTAAAAATGACTTTAAACATAAATATAAGAATAATAACATTTTATGAAAACATTTTTTGAAAATATGGACATGGATGATAAATATACCCCAGTAAATACTTATGAATAAACAATCTTCGATAAAAATGAGATTGCAAAATTATCCCTTACCTTAGGTCTGATACTCTCCATACGAGTCCAAAACTCTTGTATAATTTTTTTAAACATATTATTAACTTATATCAGAATTATAATAATATTTATGATATCATATATGATTATTTTATGACTTTATATTACCCATTTATTAACAATTTCAAGTAAATGCGACATTTTGGGTAATATCGCTTTGTTTATCATACGCGTTTTGACTTGTTATTCTTGATAATATTACTTAGATCATGATTTAATTACTTTGAGAATGTATAATATGATTTGTATATCATATATATTCATAATATAATAGATATATAAATGAAATGCAATAAATCATTCATGGAGATGGTAGGCCATACGTATGCATGAACGCTGTTTCCATTTTCTTATCGTATTGAATAGAAGTAAGTGAATGACATATATGTACATACATATATAAATATATATAAATATATAAATATATATATATATATATATATAATTATAGTTGATTTATTATTTCATATATTTCATAATTATGAATTACATATATATATAAATATATATATTTTTTATAATCATTCTTGGATGGTTAAAGCGGAGAATGAATCTCATCACGTTGTGGAGATGGTAGGTCGTACGTACGCATGCGCGACGATATCGTTATATTGATGGTTAAATAGTATGTAATTAGATGGTATATTAATTATCATGTTATATTCGTTATTTAAATTCATTATACTCATCATTATACCCATTCTAATAAAGTATTTTTGAATAACAAATTATACCACAACGTGGAGATGGTAAGCCGTACACACACACACATGGTGATAATATTATTCGTCGTATGGATAAAATGATGAATATAATTATCCCATGATTATATTAAAATAGAATTATATGGATGATACTCTATTTATTACTTTTTTATGGGAACAATATAGAAATAAGTAGAAGAAGAAAAGAACTTTGAAAGAAGGGATAAAATGATTACCTCTTCTTTGGGTGTTTCCTTTTGATTTGAACAAAAGGTCTCCTTAGTATGGCTATATTCCCAAAGTTATTCCTATAGTATGAATTGATAGAGGTTTTGAGTATAAATGGACAGGTCTTATATGAACCAAAAGTCTTTATAGGTGTGAGTTAAAGAAAATGGGAGGTGCCCTTTTATAAGAGAGGTGAGGGGAACTTTAGGAAAAATCTTGCAATATTAATTTATTATAAAAATATTTTAGGTTTATAATAGCTCAAAATTAATTTATTTAGAAGATAATATGAGGATAGATCTAAATCCTCTCCAATAATAGGTTTCAGAAATGTTTATGTCATATAATTAACCTTATATTTTATATTTAACCCTTAGTTAACTAATTTAACTCTTACCATGTCTTCTTGTATATTAATACTATATGGTTAATATAGTTACTATAAAATGACAATAGAACCCCAAGTGGTTAATTAATGAAATTTTCAACATTATCTAAGTCATTTGGCATAATATTAGATTTTTAGGACTATTATATTATTTAATAAAATATTATTTGTTTTAAAAACTCATTTATGTCAATTTTTATACTATTCATGTCACAACTTTTTAAAAATCCATAACTTGATTATTTAAAAAAAATTCATTAATTCAAAGATAACAAGTCATAATAATCTATAAAATTCGTTTATGGCATAAATATTTCAAAATTAATTTATTTTAATATTTATAATATTATTTATTTAAATCATTCATTAATAAGGTAATCACTACATCATCATTGTGTCATAAATAAATTTATTTATTTGGTGTATAAAAATTATAAATAAAATACCACGATGTAAGAAATATTTTTATATTTCCAATGAATATTTATAGTTGAATATATCTTATGTATAACCCCATATTAAAATTGTTTTATTAAGAATATACAAGTTTATGTCATATTTCTCTTTACTTTAAATTAATTCTTATAAAATGTAATTTTCAAATCCATGTGGTTCCATGGGGTCCCAAAATAGACCCAAGAATTCCCATGGTCGAAAATATATCATCCAATAGGATCAGGACATGTGTTAGGGTAGTTTAATATTATTATAATATTATCTTTTACCCTTATTTACTAGATTTACCCTTTAATTATGGTAAATAAAATAATTAATGAAGGTACTATTCATAATTTCCAAAAATAAAAGGTAACTATTTAAAATTTTTGAACCTTATGATTCCAAATTCAAAACACAGAAATTTCAGTAATTATTTTAAAATCAATTTACGTTGTCAAAACCAAAAAGCGGATTTTTAAGCAGTAATAATTATCAAAAGATTAACATGTGTTTATGTCCAATTTAAAAGTGAAATTACTTATAATGAACAAAATTGGATTAAATGATAAAAATATAATCTTATTACACTTTAAAACCAATTAAAAATATAATCTAACTATATAAATAAATTAGATTAAACTGCAGTTTTGAATTAAAATGCAATATTTTTCACTATTCATTAAAATTTGAATTTTATTAGAAAAATACCAAAAATTCAACAAAAGTAAATTTTTATTTCCTAATTCCAAAACAGAAGTTTATTTTATAAAATTTAACTTATAAAATTATCAAAAATTAGATTTAAAATGGGTGCGCCATCAAAAGGCGGTAAAACTGCATTTTTTTAAACAAATACTTATTTTATCTGAAAAAATTGATTTTATTCTCATACCATGTTCTAGAAAATATGTAAGATGAATGATAATGTTATATAAAATTCAAAATTTGGTTAATAATATTCATAATTTCAAGTTTATATCCCATTAAATAATAATATTTTAATAATATATCGTTGTTTAGTGAAACTCAGTGTCGCGTACAACACAAGCTATCGAGGAAGGTCGCTCTTGCATGTAACACAAGCCAAGTTAATGTTGCATGTAGTGAAATATTCCTTTGGTGTTTTTTATAACATAATCCAAACTTATTTCATTTATACATTGAACAAAATCTATACTCAGTGTTGCGTGAAATAAATTCTATCAAAAGAACTTGAAATTGTGTGCAACACATGCCAAGAATACTATTGCATATACTGCAAGATAATATGATGTTGTGTATATCGCAAGATAATGTTGGTGTATGGTACAACATTAAAAGAATCTATCTCATAAAATCTTTGGGTGTTACAACCTCACAACAGATAAACTGCCATGTATAACACTATAATGTGGTGACATTCGATGTTCCGTAGTAGACGATGATGGTTCACTAAGGGAGGGGGTTAATCAATAAACAATATTTTTTTATCCCTTTTTATGATATCTTATGAAATCAACCTATGTTGCTTTTTATAGTTAATGATATCACTTTTGAACTTTTCATACACCAAGGAAATAAAACAAAGAAATAGCATATGATATACAATGTTCATTAGTCAAAATGAGCAGCTACATCCTTGGAATGATTTAGAATCACCTAAGACCATTAAATTAACTAGAATCACCATATATATACAATGAGAAGGATTTATCCTTGAAATCATGTTATAATAATACAAAAAATAGTCTCCTAATAGAATAAAAAAGTATTATGCGTTAATCAATCTTATTGAAAATGTTTCTTTGTCTTCATCAAGGTAGGGATTATCCTTTTCCTATGAATTATCATATCTTGAAAATTTATAGTACCCCTAAACTTATTCAAAATGTAGAATCAGCTTCAAATTCCTAATAATATGAGCCTAACTAGTTTTCATAGGGAAATTTCTCAATTGAAACACCTTCTGAAATGCCTATTCCTAAGAATCTGTGTCATTTCACTTCTTAGACCAGCGCTATGCCCATTTTGTGTTTGAAAATAGTGTAGTGAGGTCACCTACACTTGAAATAGCTTCAAACACCACTATTTAACAAAAAAAAATCCTTCTATATTTGTTCTATCACTCTAAAACCTTGGAATAAACTTCACCTAAAATGAAACACTATGTATAACTTGATTTTTAACACAATTTATATATTGATAATAAAAGAAAACACAAGAACCATATCTAGTTCATCTATTATTAAATTATTATCCCAATTTTAACACCACAGTTATAGGTAATTATTCTTCAAATCCTAATCTCAGTAAACTCCCCCTGGTTACAACAATCTCCCCAAGTTCATAACAAATCTAGATCTCAACATCTTTCTTAATCATCTCTTGGACTCAATAATCTCCCCTTTTGATTTTTTTGTCAACCATTGAACATAAATCTATTTTTAAACTTAACACACTTAAAAATAATTCTTCAATCAATAATTATAATCCCATGTGAGTGAAATCAATGCAATAAATAAAAACATTGAATAATAATATCTTGTTATCCATTAAAGTGACTAACATTAACTTCTTCATGAAACTGGAAAGAAATTGAGATCTAATTTTTTAAATAACTCTTCTTCCACTTCACAAAACTATTATTTGAACCTGTGTATATCAAGTTCATGCATAGACACTCAAAAAACATGTTAGAAAAGTTCAAAAGTCACATTCTGACTTCATATGTCACAAACCAAGCAGGGGTTCCATCCAAAACAATACCTGACTTGGCCTGTGGCATGGCCCGAAGGGCATTCCTGATCCCCATGGGTTGGAAACTAGTTCCTGGGTATCAAAAATATACTTTGGGAATGATTTCACCCCTGAATATAACCATAAACAACCAACAAGAATAAACATCACATAACTGATAATCATAACCAAAAAGGTATTAAAAACTTTCAGATTCAAAGTTTTACAACTTTAACCAAAACCAAAGATGCTATAATGGAATGGGAATAATAAGAACCTCCCAAAAATATCCACATAACAAGAGGTCCATCACCCTCAAGCCACCACCACCAACACCTACAAGAAGTGGAACACTATAAAACAGATCCACCATCACCGCCACATAACATCTTTCCTTTACCTGGGTCATACATTACAAATTATACATACACCCAAATGTGTATTTAGGGTGTAAGACAAATAACAATAGGATGAAACCCAAAGAAAAATATTACATACTATAAAATTAGAAGATAAATCAACATGCACATTTTCATAAGAACATTTGGAAACATTTTCAAGGAACATTTCAAGGAATTTTTTTTAGGAAAACTCTTTTAAAGAAATTTTTTTCTCAAAATAAAATTTCTTGAAACCAAAATGTATACAAGGTCTACTATATGCCAATGGTTTTCAGCACATCACATAATATCATGTCACAAGAGACCACCATGGGAAATCCTTATAGGTATCTGGCACAAATGGGACCCTATGAACCTCATACCTTGGTGATCAAAATACTACAACTAAAATCAACAGTGTCCTTGTGCATGAGCCACTAAAGGGGAATGCATCCCAAGGTCTAGTGGTATCCATATCATAAGCCAAAACCCACAAAGTTCCCATGCATGACCCACTAGAGGGGATCCCATCCCAAGTTCTAGTGGTATCCAATCATATATCATGTTTAGTTAGTGTTGTAGCATCAATCCTACTAGAATAAATTTTGCCTTGGCCCCACTGAATCAACAAGAATACTAGTTCTAGTTCACCCACTTAGATACCTGAGATTACCTTTGTGCTCAAATTCCATTTCACATATCACATAAATCACCACTTTCATATACACATGTCAAAAATCATGATCATACAAGGAAATTACCACTTTCACAATTCCCATTGATCCAACGATCAAGGATCACATGGAAACCACCATTTTCCATAAAAAAACCACTTTCATATTTACACACACACCAAAACCATTTTAAAATACATTTCAAACCACCTTCATAATTCATAAAATCCATTTGGAAACATAACAAGAAGGGAACATATGAAATCCAATCATTTTCATGGGAAAATCCCCTGTCCAATTCCACACACATACTAAATCCATTTTGAAACATGATACACATCACTTATGAAATTTAAAAACCATATTTAAGGTGCACAAAAAAGAAGTTCACATGAAAAAAAACCATTTATTTTAGAAAAATAACTTTCAACACATTTTCACCTTCAAATCCCCTTGAAAACACATTTCACACCTTTCACATAAATCATAAAACTCTTTCAAGAAGAACTATAATGAAGCACACATGAAACACAACCATTTACCTTAGAAAATCAACATTCATCACATATGCATCTCAAAAACTTTTTAAAACATATTTATCACCAAAAAATAATCCATAGAATGCATTTAAACAACCAAGAAAGCAATCTAAAATGATATAAGAATATAAAATCATGGAACCACCTACCTCACACTTGAAAAATTATAGAATTCGTTGGAAAACCACAACCACACCTTCAAAAGGCCCTAAAAAGGAAATATCGATCAGAAACCATCAATATTTCACCTTATAACTCAAGATTGGACCCTCACTTGATCAAACAACCCACTTTAAAAGAAGAACCCAAGAAAGAGGGAAGAAGAACCCAGAAAGAGGGAGAAACTAAGGGAGAAATGATTTACTTGATGATTCCTTGAATATCCAAGGAAAAACCACCCAAGGATTGATGCTTAAGAGGTCTAATAAGGTGTAGTGGGAGCTCCTAGGGCTGAAAATCCCATCAGGATCATATTAGGAGTGATTTAGGGTTAAATATGAAGGGGTAAAAAGAGTAATTTTCTAGTTTTTAATGACCTAGATAGGTAGCACAGTTAGCCCGCATAATTTACCAAACTGTGCGGTAACCATGTGTCCCTATATGTCCAAGAGTAATGAAGTTTCATGGTTTCCTGGGGGAGGGTACATGATCATGCACCAAGGTGTGTGACTTGGATAGTGCTACTATCTTAGGCGCATGATTTCATTTGGGCTAGCACTCAGTTTCCCCTAATCATGTGCCAATCCCGCACCACTTACTACCAAGCCATAAAACTCCATTTTCTCCAAAAAATCATAGGAAAATCAAGGGATAAATACCAGACTAAAAATAAACAAAGTAATACCTAAAAAAAATCATGGATGTGATAATTCTCCCCACTATGAAAACTTTCCATCCCTAGAAAGTCACTCCAAAGTTTGATCAGAGAACAAAAATGACTCCTCCTCCTCAACCCAATACTTCCACTCTGATGTATCATTCTCATCACTACCATGCTTCCAAATAACTCAGACCAATGGTATAAAATTCCCAAAAAGAACTTTCTCAAAAGAATTCACAATCCACACTGGCCTCTTGAACATAGAAAAATTAGGATCTAACTCCAACTCCTCCCATTTCAACACATGGGACAGATCTAGATTGTAATTTTTCAGATGAGATACATGGAACACATAATGAATTGATGTCAGCTGGGAGGGAAATTCTAACCTATATGACACCTTACCAACCCTCTTAGTGATCTCAAAAGGTTAGATATACCTCAACGTTAACTTCCCTTCCTTACCTAAATAACGATGATCCAAACGAGGCACCACTTTTAAGAACACCCGATCACCCAAAAAAAATCCAAAGCTCAGATCCTATTATTAGCATAAGGATCATGGTAGCTATGCACTATCAAAAAATGATTCCTTCTCAACTTGACTTTGTGATATGTTTCCTACACATGGATTGGTCCCAAAAATGAGGTCTCACCCACCTCATCCCAACAAAAAGGGTACTGACATGATTGACCATAAATATCCTCAAAAGGATCCATTTGAATTGATGATTGTTATCTCTTATTATATGAAAACTCGACCAATCCAAATGACTATCCCATGAGCCTCTGAAATCTAGAACACATACCTAGAGCATTTCTTCAAATATCAGATTCACCTGTTCTGTTTGACCATCCATTTGAGGTTGGTATGTCATGCTCAACTTGATCTCTGGCCCATTACCTTCTAAAGGTCTTCCCAAAACTATGAGGTAAACCGAGGGTCCTTATCTTAAATAATTGTCAATAACACACCATGAAAACTCACTACCTCCTGAACGTACAACTGAACTAACTCATCCACTTTTTCTGAATCCCTAATTGAAATGAAATGAGATGATTTGGTCATATGTTCAATCACTACCCAAATGCAATTCCTTCCCTGAGGCATATGAGGTAAGCCAATGATAAAGCCCATAACTACTGGAAACTAAGTCTTTACCAACAGTTTCAAACCATTGGTAAAGGATGCCAAACTGTTAGTATACTATATACCAATGGTTTGACAAACTATTGGTAAGTAAGGTGTTGGGATAGCCCATTACCAACGGTTTTAGTATAACCATTGGGAAAGGCAGTGTAATCCGAGTATTCCCAACGGTTTGTAAAACTGTTGGGAAAGGTAGTGTAATCCGAGTATTCCCAATGGTTTGTAAAACCGTTGGAAATACTATCATTTTCATGTTTTACTAACAGTTTACTAAAACCATTGGTAAAAATATGTACAACACTATACCAACGGTTTTAATAAACCGTTGGTATAGTGTATTTCCAGAATTTAGCAGACCAACCACCTAAAATCTACTCCACTGCACACTCAACTGTATACACCTACATACACTCTTAACAGCAACAAAAAAACCTACTATAGCACACAAAAGCACATAAAAACAGGATACTCTTATAACCATGGAATGTACCACAATTATAATCATGTATATGAACCCAATTACCCTATGCAATACAGAATTCATAATTGAATTCTCAATTGAATACATGCAGAATGAATTATGTAATGAATTCTGAATTATGAATCAATAACACATAAAAAATGAATTATGTTGCATATATAATTATTAATTATATATAACACAAATATAATATGACATATAAGGGGTTGGGGATGTCCCGGGGGGTGGGGGTGTCCAGGGGTGGGGGTGTCTAGGGGTGGGGGGCTGTCCATGGGGGTGGGGGTGTCTAGGGGGTGGGTTATAAAAAATTAAGAATACATAAAAAATTGCATTTTCTATAACATATACATGATTGAATTCAGAAATTATAAGCTAATAACCCTAAAATAAAGTATCAATAGAATACAAATACATTTGGTCAGTTTTCCATATACCAGTTGTTTTTACTTAAAATGATGTCCATTTTAAACAAACGACAAACACTTGGAGTGATACCGGCCACACCATGCCTCAGATTGAGGCAGGGTTGACTCATACACGTCACAGATGACTCATGGATCATTGTCATAAATTATCAATAGAATCTGAATGTGTTTGGTCAGTTTTCTGTATGACAGTTGTTGTTTTCACTTAAAATGTTTTCCATTTCAAATAAAGGTGAGACACTTTGAGTGGTTCCGTCCACATCACACCTCAGATTGAGGCGAGGTTGACTTGTAAACATCACATACAACCCATGGATCGTTGTGATAAAGTATGAACACAATTATAATATGTTTGGTCAATTTTCCATATGTCAATTGTTTTTACTTAAAATGATGTCTATTTTAAACAAAAGAGAGACAGTTAGAGTGATAACGGCCACACCTCACCTCATATTGATGTGGGGTTGACTCGTACATGTCACATATGAACCATGGATCGTTTTACTAAAGTTTCAACAGAATCCGAATGCGTTTGGTCAGTTTTCCGTATGTCAGTTGTTGTTTTCACTTAAAATGATGTCCATTTTAAACAAAAGAGAGACACTTTGAGTGGTGCCAGCCACATCGTGCCTCAGATTGAGGCGGGGTTGAATCATACACATCACATATGACCCATGTATTTTTTTCCTAAATTTTCAACAGAATCCAAAGGCATTTGGTTGGTTTTCTGTATGTCAATTGCTGTTTTCACTTAAAATGATGTTAATTTTAAACAAAAGAGAGACACTTTGAGTGGTGCCGGCCACACCACGATTTTTATTGAGGCAGGGTTGACTCTTACATGTCATATAGGACCCATAGATCTTTTTCCTAAAGTTTAAACAGAATCCGAATGCATTTGGTTGGTTTTCCGTATGTCAGTTGTCGTTTTCACTTAAAATGATGTCCATTTTAAACAAAAGAGAGACACTTTGAGTGGTGTCGGCCACAACACACCTTATATTGAGGTAGAGTTGACTCTTACACGTCAAGAATGACCCATGGATAATTTTCCTAAAGTATTAACACAATCCGAATGCGTTTGGTCGGTTTTCCTTATGCCATTTGTTGTTTTCACTTAAAATCCTGTCCATTTCAAATAAAAGTGAGACAATTTGAGAAGTTCCAGCCACACTGGACCTCAGATTGAGGAGGGGTTGACTTGTACATGTCACATATGACCCATGGATCGTTTTCCTAAATTTTCAACAGAATATGAATGCCTTTGGTCAGTTTTTCGTATGTCAGTTGTTGTATTCACTTAAAATGATGTCCATTTGAAACAAAAGAGAGACACTTTGAGTGGTGACGGCCACACCACACCTCAGATTGAGGCAGGATTGAATTTTACATGTCAAAAATGACCCATGGATCATTTTCCTAAAGTATAAACACAATCCGAATGCGTTTGGTCGGTTTTCCGTATGCCAGTTGTTTTTACTTAAAAGAGTATCCATTTTAAAGAAAAGAAAGAAACTTTGAGTGGTACCGGCTACACTGTGCCTCAGATTGAGGTGGGGTTGAATTTTACACATCAAAAATGACCCATGGATCCTTTTACTAAAGTATCAACAAAATATGAATGTGTTTGGTCAGTTTTCCGTATGCCAGTTGTTGTATTCACTTAAAATATTGTTCATTTCAAATAAAAGTGAGACACTTTGAGTTGTACCGACCACACCGCACCACAGATTGAGTTGGGGTTGACTCGTACATGTCAAAAATGACCCATGGATCGTTGTGTTGAAGTATCAACACAATCCAAATGTGTTTGGTTGGTTTTCCGTATGCCAGTTGTTGTTTTCACTTAAAATGTTTTCCATTTCAAATAAAGGCGAGACACTTTGAGTGGTGCCGGCCACACCGCACCTCAGATTGAGGTGGGGTTAAATCATACACATCACATATGACCCATGGATAATTTTT
>CAUJRU010003717.1:0-35083 GCA_963277665.1 Viscum album
TATGGCATATAATTCCCCACACTTGATGTTGGATGCCTCAGGCTTCCACGCCCTCGAGAAGCCTTGTGACCTGGGATAATAGACAGACATGTTAGGTTCCCCAGCATCCAGACACACTACTGATGCCTCAACGTGACTACTCCCCTAACTAAAGGTTTGCGCCCTGACTGGACCCCTTTGGAATGTCTCGACAGAAGTAGTGTAATTAACCGGAATCCATGGAATCATGGAACTGGGAAGAGTTTCACAAACTACATATTGAATCTATGAGGGATACCCGGACTAGGTGATGAGTTATGAGGAGGAATCAATAGAAGGAAGAACCGACATCCCATCATCCCGTTTCGATCAAGGAGCAGACGTCCCTGAATAAGGAGAAAATGTCGCCCGCCTTTAGAAAGCGGGGAATGTGGGACAACAAGCGCAGCGCGTCCTCCTCCACGGACGGACGGATGCACCCGCCCCGGCGAAAGTGTCTGAAACAAAAATGGTGAACTCGACATGAAATTATTCTCCTCAATGTGAATATTAGTAGCATTCGAGACACTAGTAGATTAACGTGTCACCGGATCCAGATATCTGGTGCCTGGTCTCACCACGCAAATAGCGGTCCTGTCCTGAAACTCACAGGAAGTCGGGGGCAGTAGAATGTGGTGTACTCCATTCTGCTGCGTGTTGGCGTGGATCCTTCATACAGACGTGGAGAATAGAAGGACGTTGGGGAACTGGTTGTCGATTCTTTTCCTCTTAGTTCTGATGAGTTGATCCCTTCATTTCTCAAGAACCAGGTTGCTGTTACAGATACACGATCACTGCCCGCCCGCCTACGCAGGGGTAGGGGAAACTCCGCCACAGCCACCCCGCCTGGCACCGCTACCGCCATGACAGCTGCCACATCGTGGAATACGGGGTGCCCACATCCCCTTTCCTCCTCAGTGGTCATCCAGCGATGGGTGATCAATAACCTCATGCGCAGGTACGAGGAGGAAGGGGTCATCCCAACTAGGGATATGTCCCACTTGGACCTGGAGGCCTCTAGGCCTCGCCGTCAACGCCGCCCTAACAGGCCGCACAGGGAGCCTCTGCTCCCCACCCCAATGTTCAACCGTTACGGGAGCCTGTCCACCGAACGCCTTGACGAATCCTGCTTTACGCTGATGAGGCGGGCACCGTCCGGCACACCCCACTCAGGGTACCAACCCAAGGGCTCCAGGTAAGAGCTCCCGCCCGGCCGCGTCAGCGCCGCCGTCCGACTCCGCAGGAAGAGCAGGCAGGCTATGCCCCTGCACCACCTGCACCAGCTCGTCTGACCTGACGTCAGCGCCGGGCCCGGGCTGAGAATTCCCGCCCAGGTGCGTCAATGTCAGCAGCTACAGTGGCCCGATCCACCGCCGATGTGAAATCATGAAGTCCTTGCATACACTGAGCATATAGCATCCCGTCTTCTTATAACCTAAACTTTCATTACATTACACATAACTGAGGATCTTTAAGGTCTAGTGTCTTGGAAACCAGGAACAAAATACATGAAAAAATCATAAAGCATTCTTCTTAAACACTTGGAAGGCTTCTACTTAAGTTCATCCTAGGTTCATTTTTGCATCTCATAACCTGGGGACATACATGAAAAGAAAGGGTGAGCAGAAGGCCCCAGTAAGGGAAACAAGAGGAACATTTTACATGTGAACTTGATATACTTCAATAAGGACATGAAAAGAACTTTAAGGAATGAGAAAGAAATCATGAGGCATTTCATAATAAAAATAACATTTTTCATAACTTGAAGATGTGGCTACATCATTTAACATATACAATCATGAACATATCACCAAGGTCCATCCCCAAGGTGTCATTTGAAATTTTACCAAGGTTATTCACCAAGGTATCGTGAAAATTGTAATCTCTAGTGGTTACATCATTACCCAATGCATTAGAGCGCTATCAGGGCGCACCCTTAAATTTGCCATTATTATCATGTGAGCCACATATATCATCATCAAAAATTTCATAAATAACCCATATAGAATAAAATAAATGGGTTTCATTTCATAATCTTAACGTTTTAAAAACTGCTTTAAAGACATGATCTTTACGTCACTTTAAACCCACGGAAAGAGAAAGAGGGTCTCATGTATGTAAATCCCAGAATTTAAAATAGAACATTTTGATATATATTTGAATACCCTTGTAGAAATAAGATCTTTGAGTATTCACTTTATAACATAAAATAATTTTGAGAAAAGAGAGAGGCATTTTGAGACGAAAATTCTGCAGCATAACGGCTATGTTTCGGGTTTTAGAAAACATTGAAAAGAGAGGGGACATGGGTCACCCACTCACAATTGATCCATTAAACAGTAGGGGGACAAATTAATAAGGATATATGGACATGGTAATGATGTTTGAAGGACATATCATTTGAAATGAAAAACATACAAGGAAGACAAAAATTAGATTTCTCTTATGAAAATTCGACAGCCTAACGGCGTCACTTAAACTTCAATAAAAATGAATTGACAAGATCAAATAGGGCCTCTCATCATATGATCATAAGAGATCAGTATGATAGATATATATATAATACCCCATCATAATAAAAAGGAACTTGAAAGATTTGACATGAAAATCGAACTTGAAAAATGAGAAGGGTGAAAGAATCCCTTAAAAATTCGGCAGCCTAACGGCGTCTCTTAAACATTCATAAAATGAAATGATGAGAGTAATAGGGGATCTATCATCATATAAAAATGAAAAGGGAAGTAAGAGGAATAGAAAAGAACATCCTATCACATAAGAACATGTAGCATAAAAGGAATGACATAAAAGAGATTACATGAAAAGAAAGAGAGGGGTCGGATCCCATACCTTAAAACTTGACTCTTGAAACTCAACTTTTTGGACCTTGAGGGCTTTGGGGCACCTTGGGAGGACTCCTTGGAAGGTAAGAAGACCAGAACTTCTTTGGGGCAGAGTTGGGATTGAAAACTAAAGGAGGAAAGGGTGGGTATTTATAGGGAAAGTGAGGGGACAAGGCATTAATGGCCAAGGGACACCTCACTAGTGGTTTTGGAAAAACCATGGGCTTGACCATGGTATTTGCCCATGGTATTGGCCACTTGGGACACCTCATACCTTATCATACTATTCATAATTTGACCATATTGAATATATACTTAATACATCATTTAATGATGTCATTAAACACCTGTAACTTAAAAACTATATTTTCACCATTCATCGAAAATTCATTTTTTTCAGAAAAATCCCCAAAAATTACCTTAACATAATATCGATGCTCTGAGTACAAAAATAAAGTCCTTTTTATAAAAAATAATTTTCTAATTATTTTTAATTAAATTTTTAATTAAAAAACACTATTCATCCAAAAAAACTAATACTTGACTAATAATTTATGAAATCGTTATTTACACATTTTATTGAATCACATTACTTAATCTAGGTGTCTAAATTATATTAAAACTTTTTTTGAGTGAAATCACTAATCCATTTGGTCACATTACTAATCCTAACCGAAATATCACTATTCATAATTTACTATTCATCAAAAATTAAGTTGATCTTATTAGACTCCAAATTCCTTACTGAACACTTTTGTAGAAGACCATTTTTTGAAAATCATTACACATCATTAGTTATTTAGGGTTTTCATAAATATTTTAAAATATCATTTTTCCAAAATTCATCAATAAAATACATTCTAAAATTATCTGGACATTTAAAATTTCACAAACATCACTAAAGGAACAAATCTCAATTTATTCATCCCAAAGGATTACACAAGGAAGCTAGGGTCTCGTCACGTAGCCCCTTATAACACCGGCATAAGACCTAAGTGTAGGGTGTGCTATGGTGAGAGAATCTGAGGGAGGCTCAGATAACATTGCCCTAGTAGTAATCTCTACTAACTAGAACTTCTCCCATAGTCATTTCCGTTCAAGCTTGACATGCTAGAGTTCGGCTTGGGCTTGGTCCAAAGCAAAGCCCATAGATGCTACCTCCTTCCCAAGCTCTGATAAGTGGGCTTCATAAGGGTCGAGTCTACTAGATGAATCCATCAACTCCTCTTTCTTCATTGACCATTAACATCTTATTAAATCATTAAGAGTAAGTTAAAATACTACTCAAAAATATTGGGTCGTTACATTCATCCCCCCTTAAGAAATTTCGTCCCCAAAATTTATACTTGAGGCCTGGTTGAAACGGTGAGGGTACTTTTGCTTCATCATTTCCTCAGGCTCCCAAGTCACTTCTTCATACTTATGATTCCTCCACAACACTTTCACAAGGTGGGTAGTCTTGTTTCATATGACCTTGTCTCTACGGTCCAAGATCTCCACTGGATGCTCCTCATAAGAGAGGTCATGTTCCAGTTGTACCACCTCTGGGTTCAGTACATGCGAAGGGTTGGGTATGTACTTCCTCAAGAGAGATACATGGTAGACATCATGAACTTGAGCTAGGTTCGGTGGAAGTTCTAGACGATAGGCCACTGCTCCTATGCGATCAAGGATTTGATAGGGTCCAATGTACCTAGGGCTGAGCTTCCCTTTCTTCCCAAACCGCATGACTCTCTTCGATGGAGAAATTAGAAGGAAGACTTTGTCACCAACACCAAACTCCAAGTCCCTTCGATGATTTTCAGCATAGCTCTTCTGCCGACTCTGAGCAGCCTTTATGTGTTGTTGGATGGCATGAACTTGTTCTGTCATCTCTTGCACGAGATCAGGCCCAAGAAGCTTCCTCTCACCTGTTTCATCCCAACAAGTGGGAGTTCTACCTTGCCTTCCATACAGAGCTTCATAGGGTGTCATATGAATACTCGAATGGAAGCAGTTGTTATAGGAGAACTCAACTAATGGGAGGTATTGATCCCATACACCTTTAAATTCCATTGAGAATTATCTCAACATGTATTCATGTTTCTGAATAGTCCTTTCAGATTGGCCATCAGTTTGAGGATGATAGGCCGTACTAAAATTAAATTCAGTATTCAGAGCATGTTGCAGACATTTCCAGATTATTGATGTGAATCTTGGGTCATGATCAGATACGATGGATAGTGGTACCCCATGCATCCTTACGACTTCCTTCACGTATATCTTGGCAAGCTGATCCAGAGAGAAATCTTCCCGAATAGAGATAAAATGGGTTGTCTTGGTGAGACGGTCCACAATAACCCATATCGCATTGTTTCCTTTGGATGTTTTTGGGAGACCAGTTACAAAGTCTATAGTGATATTATCCCACTTCCATACTGGTATGGGTAGCGGTTGTAATACCCCCTTAGGAAGTTGTCGTTCTGCCAATACTTGCTGACACACCAGGCACCTTGTAGTGTAATCAGCAATCCCCCTATTTATGTTATCCCACCAATAATGATCACGAAGGTCTCTATACATATTAGTGCTTCCCGGATGTATAGAGAAAGTAGAGCTATGAGCTTCATCCATCAGTTCTTTATTTATCTCCGGAATAGATGGGACACATAGTCTTGTATGAAATTTCAATACACCTTCTTGATCAATATTGAAATCAGGGAAATTCCCATCCTTTACAGCCTCAAACTTCTCCTGAAGTAAAGGATATTCTTTTTGAGCCTTCTTGATCTTCTCTAGTAATGAAGGTTAAGAAATCATTTGGGATAGGGTTGATGATGTCCCTCTCCTTATAATTCCCATGTCCAGTTTTACTAGGTCTTCAATCAAGGGATCTCCTAAGATCCTCATTGTTTCCAGAACAACAGGATCTTTCCTGCATAATGCATCCGCGACTTTGTTTGCTCTTCCAGGGTGATAATGTATTGAACAACCATAGTCTTTACTAATCTCCAACCATCTCCTTTGTCTCATGTTCAATTATTTCTATGTGAAAATATACTTTAGACTTTGGTGGTCAGGGTATATATCACATTTCTCCCCATAAAGATAGTGCCTCCATATCTTTAGAGCAAAAACAACTGCCGCCAGCTCTAGATCATGCTTAGGGTAATTCTGCTCATGAATCTTCAACTGTCGAGATGCATAAGCAATTACCTTGTCATTTTTAATGGGGACACACCCAAGCCCTTTCAGAGATGCATCGATAAAAATAACGAATCCTTCTCCGATAGAGGGTAGTGTTAACACAGGTGCAGTAACCAATCTCTTCTTCAGCTCTTGGAAACTTTCCTCGCATTCCTTTGTCCAGATGAACTTAACCCCTTTTTGAGTCAACTTGGTTAGTAGATTAGAAAGCCATGAAAAGTTTTTCCCAAACCTCCTATAATATCCCGCTAAACCAAAGAAACTATGAATCTCAGTCACTATTGTGGGTTGAGGCCACTCCTCCACAACCATTGTCTTTGCAGGGTCAACCGAGATTCCTTCATTGGTTACGATGTGCCCCAAGAAAGCCACCTGTTGTAACCAAAACTCACACTTGCTGAACTTCTCAAAGAGCCTCTCCTTCCGCAGAGTTTTCAATATAACCCTTAGATGATCTTCATGCTCCTCACGACTTTTGAATATATCAAAATATCATCAATAAAAACTACCACAAAGTTATCAAGGTAGTCCTTAAAGACTCTATTCATCAAATCCATGAATATAGCAGGAGCATTAGTCAAGCTGAAGGGCATAATAGTAAACTCATAATGCCCATATCTGGATCAGAAGGCAGCCTTTGGAATATCTTCCTTCTTCACCCTCAGTTGATGATAACCAGATCGAATGTCAATCTTAGAGAAGAATTGAGCCCCGCGAAGTTGGTAAAATAAATCATAAATTCTTGGAAGAGGATATTTGTTCTTCACTGTGATCCCGTTCAGTTCTCTATAATCAATTCATAGCCGCATTGATCCATCCTTCTTCTTCACAAAGAGAACTGGTGCTCCCCAAGGAGACACACTCGGTCAGATAAACCCCTTCTCCAACAAGTCTGGGAGTTGTTTCTTTAACTCTTCAAGCTCCACATTTTCCATTCTATACGGAGTCTTTGATATCGGTTGAGACCCAGGTACGAGTTCAATGGAGAACTCTACCTCTCTTTCTGGGGGAGGTCTAGGTAACTCCTCAAGAAATACATCCATGTATTCCTGAACAATCGGAACATCTTCTATTTGTATGCTACCTTTTCCTTCTTCATCATCACCGATTAACTCCATAAAAAAGCTATAGGAGGTGCTTCTAGATAGGGACCAGTTCGGGATATCTCCCCTTGGAATATTACTGTAGGATGTTCATTCAAGACTATTGAGATTTCCTTACTTCTGCATTTGATCTTAGAATTATACTTTGAGAGCCAGTCCATCCCTAGTATAATGTCGAATTCCATAATGGGAATGACTACTATATTTGCGATAAGATTGTGCTCACCAAAGTAAACACTAGAGTCTCTAAATACTGTTGATGCATGGATAATCCCACTTGGAGTCTTGACTGAAAACTCTACCTCTCGCAGTTCAGGGATTGATTCTATATTCCTTGCAAACTTGGAGGAAATAAAGGAATGCATAGAACCAGAATAAAATAAAGTACTTGCTAGATTTGAGAGGACAACAAGAGTACCTGCTACCACATCGTTTGGAAATTCAACTTCAGTTGTTGTGATAGCGAAAGCACAAACTTGCTCCCTTGGCCTCTGATGAGGTTGATGGTGATTCCCCTCTACAGCCCTCGGATTTGGACATTGATTAGAAAAGTACCCAAGCTGTCCACACTTGAAGCATGTGACTTAGGGTAGGGCCAGAACCATCTTTCCTCTGTCGTTAGTGTTGGGAAGTTGAGGCTTCACATCACTACGACAATTCCGAGAAATATGGACTTCTCTTCCACACCTGTAGCACTTACCACTTCCGATCAAGCGATTCCCCGGATGCTTCTTCCCACATTTATTGCATGTGTCATGTTGCATATGCTTTCCACCTCTTTCCTGATCAAAACTTCTTCCTAGTCTTGGTTCTAGAGTTCTCTTCTTTTCACTAGATTTGTGAGACCACTGTGTCTCCCCAAACACTAGTTCAACTTTCATAGCACTTCGAACTATTTCTTCATAGCTATCGTAGTCCCTGTTGGCTAGATTCATCTGCAGATGAGGTCGTAGTCCGCCAAAGAATCTATCAACCTTCCCATTAGGGTCCATGACAAAGCTTGAGGTATAACAGGAAATCCTTGTGATGTTCATCTCATAGCTTCCGACAGATTCGTTCTCCTTCTACTTCAGCTCGAGAAACTCTTTCTCCATTTTCGTTCTCATGGAACGAGGGAAATACATGATAAAGAAAATTCCCCGAAATTCTTCCCACTCCATAGCTTCCATATCTCCTCGTGGCTTCGTGTTTTTTATCAGTTACCACCACTGATCAGCTTCTCCCTCTAGGCGGTAAACAGCAAGGGTGACCTTTTCTTATTCCGAACAATGAAGTACAGAAAAGATCTTTTCAATGGAGCTTATCCATTGTTCCGAAACCAATGGGTCAGTAGATCCACTGAATGTTGGTGGTCGTTGACGCATAAAGGACTCAACAGAAAGTTGCTACCTTCGTGGTGAGATCGGCGTCTCAGCTTGATTCAAGTTATTACTCATAACTTGAGTCAGTTGGTTCATCATTCGCATGAATGTTTCCATTCCGGCTTCCATCGAAGGGCCGTCAGCACATGGTGCATTGCGGTCACCATCGGCACGGTTCCTACTATTGCCCGCCATCTTCTAAAAGAATAAAACCTTATTGAGAAACTTATTTCATTTATGAATCTTTTAACTATGACTTCATTCTTAGACAATTATACTTCTCTATAATTCCTTCATAATGATTCATAAAAAGCTTGTGATTAACCAAACATATCCCCCGTGAGTGTCGTAACCAAGAGTGCAGCAAGGCCCGTTATCGTGCACCAGTTCCCGTTTGAGTCTAACTCAAAACGGTGTTTTCGGGTTTTACCCCTATGTACATCTGTGCCAGAGCCGCCTCTACCTGCTCGTATCCAGACATGGATGTATTTTTTTGATAAACCACTTACTCAATACTTACCAAAATACCAGGAAGTTTTCCTATATTTAAACTTTTCTATAGGGTTCTTCCTAAAGTTTTTATATCCTAATTTCCACAAATCACTAAACCATCCTTTGATACCAACTATAGCATCCCATCTTCTTATAACATGAACATTCATTACATTACACATAACTGAGGATCTTTAAGGTCTAGTGTCTTGGAAACCAGGAACAAAATACATGAAAAAAACATAAAGCATTCTTCTTAAACACTTGAAAGGCTTTTCCTTAAGTTCATCCTAGGTTCATTACTGCATCTCATAACCTGGGGACATACATCAAAAGAAAGGGTGAGCAGAAGGCCCAGTAAGGGAAACAAGAGGAACATTTTACATGTGAACTTGATATACTTCAATAAGGACATGAAAAGAACTTTAAGGCATGAGAAAGAAATCATGAGGCATTTCATAATTAAAAAAACATTTTTAATAACTTGAAGATGTGGCTACATAATTTAACATAGACAATCATGAACATATAACCAAGGTCCATCCCCAAGGTGTCATTTGAAAATTACCAAGGTTATTCACCAAGGTATCATGAAAATTGTAATCTCTAGTGGTTACATCATTACCCAATGCATTGGAGCGCTATCAGGTCACACCCTTAAATTTGCCTTTAGTATAATGTGAGCCACATATATAGTCATCAGACAATTCATAAATAATCCATATAGAATAAAATAAATGGGTTTCATTTCATAATCATAACGTTTTAAAAACTGCTTTAAAGACATGATCTTTACGTCACTTTAAACCCACAGAAAGGGAAAGCGGGTCTCATGTATGTAAATCACAGAATTTAAAATAGAACATTTTGATATATATGTGAATACACTTGTATAAATAAGAGCTTTGAGTATTCACTTTATAACATAAAATAATTTTGAGAAAAGAGAGAGGCATTTTGAGACAAAAATTCTGCAGCATAACGGCTATGTTTCTGGATTTTAGAAAACATTGAAAAGAGAGGGGTCATGTGTCACCCACTCAAAATTGATACATAAAACAGTAGGGGAAAAATAATAAGGATATATGGACATGGAAATGAAGTTTTAAAGACATACCATTTGAAATGAAAAACATGGAAGGGAGACAAAAATTAGATTTCTCTTATGAAAATTCGGCAGCCTAACGGCGTCACTTAAACTTCAATAAAAATGAATTGACAAGATCAAATAGGGTATCTCATCATATGATCATAAGATATAAGTATGATAGATATAAAGATCATACCCCAACATAATAAAAAGGAACTTGAAAGACTGGACATGAAAATCGAACTTGAAAAATGAGAAAGGTGAAAGAATCCCTTAAAAATTCGGCAGCCTAACGGCGTCTCTTAAACTTTCATAAAATGAAATGATGAGAGTAATAGGGGATCTATCATCATATAAAAATGAAAAGGGCAGTAAGAGTAATATAAAAGAACATCATATCACATAAGAACATGGAGCATAAAAGGAACGACATAAAAGAGATTACATGAAAAGAAAGAGAGGGGTCGGATCCCTTACCTTAAAACGTGACTCTTGAAAGTTAATGTTTTGGACCTTGAGGGCTTGGGGGCACCTTGGGAGGACTCATTGGAAGGTAAGAAGACCAGAAATTCGTTGGGGGAGAGTTGGGAGTGAAACCTAAAGGAGGAAAGGGTGGGTATTTATAGGGAAAGTGAGGGGACAAGGCATTAATGGCCAAGGGACACCTCACTAGTGGTTTTGGCAAAACCATGGGCTTGCCCATGGAATTTTCCCATGGTATTGGACACTTGGGACACATCATACCTTATCTTACTATTCATAATTCGACCATAATGAATATATACTTAGTACATCATTTAATGATGTCATTAAACACTCGTAATTTAAAAACTATATTTTCACCATTCATCGAAAATTTATTTTTTTCAGAAAAATCCCCAAAAATTACCTTAACATAATATCGATGCTCTGAGTTCAAAAATAAAGTGCTTTTTATAAAAATAATTTTCTAATTATTTTTAATTAAATTTTTAATTAAAAAACACTATTCATCTGAAAAAACTAATACTTGACTAATAATTTATGAAACCGTTATTTACACATTTTATTGAATCACATTACTTAATCTAGGTGTCTAAATTATATTAAAACATTATTTGAGTGAAATCACTAATTCATTTGGTCACATTACTAATCCTAAGCGAAAAATCACTATTCATAATTTACTATTCATCAAAAATTATGTTGATCTTATTAGACTCCAAATTCCTTACTGAACACTTTCGTAGAATACCATTTTTTGAAAATCATTAGACATCATTAGTTATTTAGGGTTTTCATAAATATTTTAAAATATCCTTTTTCCAAAATTCATCAATAAAATACATTCTAAAATTATCTGGACATTTTAAATTTCACAAACATCACTAAAGGAAGAAATCTCAATTTATTCATCCCAAAGGATTACACAACGAAGCTAGGGTCTCGTCACATAGCCCCTTATAACACCGGTATAAGACCTAAGTGTAAGGTGTGCTATGGTGAGAGAATCGGAGGGAGGCTCAGATAACATTGCCCTAGTAGTAATCTCTACTAACTTGAACTTCTCTCGTAGGTGTTTCCGTTCAAGCTTGACATGCTGGAGTTCGGCTTGGGCTTGGTCCAAAGAAAATCCCACAGATGCTACCTCCTTCCCAAGCTCTGATAAGTGGGCTTCATAAGGGTCAAGTCTACTAGATGAAGATATCAACTCCTCTTTCTTCATTAATCATTAACATCTTATTAAATCATTAAGAGTAAGTTAAAATAATACTCAAAAAGATTGGGTCATTATAGAGCTGGGGCACTCCTTCACCCGACCAAGATTGAGACCCCAACCGCCCCACAGCCAGGCTGGGTTGACTCTCTAGGTTGCAGGCCCGAGTGGTGATCGCCGCAAACTAACCCGCAGTGATGTCACCCCATACGGAAGCCATCCCCGTACCACTACTCCACAGGGCGTGGGCCTTCCCCGCTCTGAAGCTCGTTATGGAGGTATGCCTCGTGCTACCCTCATCCCGAAGGAAGACCTGCCCAGCGGCAGTGACGCTCGGTGCAGAAACCTTTCCCACGCCCACTATACACGGTATGGATTCTATCCTACCCCCGACCGACGATCTAAAGGCACTATCCATCCAGTCCTTCTCTAACGTGGGGGCCCTCCCTATTTCCTCTCTACAACGGGTGAAGGTCCTCCTCACCCCAGCAACATGAGGAGTGAAGGCCAGCATCACTCCACCCGCATAGACCCTGGTGGTCCTCCCCATGCTCCTGCCGATTCCAATAGAGGCTCCGCCCACATGGGTGCTGTCCATGGAGGTCCTCCCCATGTACCCTTCGACATTTTCCCCGGTGCCCCTCGCACCTCGGCCATCTCGGGAGGGGGTCCTCTCCTCCACGGCGCCAGCACCGCCACGAGACTACATGATAGGGATCAACCCTATCCCGAAGAGCCACCCCGGGGCAGGAGAGCGGGCCGTCGCTGCCACAAGAAGAGTCCTGGGAAAGCCTGGGTGGAGATCAAACCTACCCACTTCTCCGACTCTGGAGCGGAATGCGACTCAGCGATGGAACCTTCTCCCCGCTCCTCCGTATCAAGGATCGGGGCAGGAACCAGACGCGTTAGCCTCATTCTCCCGGAATTTGAGGTCTACCAAATTCCCATCTCTCTCCACAGGTACATCCAGGAGGAAGAAATATTGGGAATTCCGCAGGTCTCGACCGCGCAATCACCACCATCGTCACCAGAAGTGCCCTCTACCTCTACTAGAGATTACAGAGAGCTATTTTGGGGGCCAACGGCAGTAGATTGATGACACAACCTGTCGCCGGTAGCTTCGACTCATGTGCCAGAAGCTACGGCTATCAGCCCATCGTACCGTGACATCATGGCCAGGTCACCTCACTCCTCAGAGAATGCCCCTGAATTCATCGTCCAGTCAGCTCGTTCGCCATATTCTCCACCGCCTAGTTTACTATCCTAGAGGTCCGCCTTGGTACCGCTATCGGTCCCTCAGCCGCCCCCGGTTGAGGAGTGGGGAAAAACAGGACCACACCCCGAGTCCGATCCCAGGAGCTTCTGGAGTATTCGTGCATCGGATTACTTCCCGAAGAAGTTCTGGACGACGGTGGCGCTGAATTTTCACGCACCAGAGTCTCTTACCCCTAAAAAAGTGGGGTGTTTTTGTCGAACCCTATGGGCGACACACTTCCGCCTTCATTACGAGCGGGTGGAATACCCCAGGAGTCGAAAGCACTTCGAAGAAATCGGCAAGCAATGCCGCCTGATCGATTCGGCCGCACTCCTTGTGGCCCAGCACCCTGAGTCGCCAGGCCGCCAGAGCACCGTTCAATGGAAATGTGTTCAGAGTTTCAAAGTACTCCGCAGAATCGTCTGGGAAGCTACCCCCCATGTGCAAGTCCGTGGTTGGGGACACTATGCCGCTCTCCTCTTCGAACCTATCTGATGGCAGCCTGATTCATTATGCAACATCGAGGACATGTCCTCGAGAGGGGTCGCGGTCCACATGGCTGACGTAGTGGACAAGGAAGACGAGCTTGAATTCCTTGATGGACACATACACCCCGAGGGCATACCTCCACTGCTGGACCCATCAAGGAGGGTTACCCGTCAGTAGAAGAACCTTCCAGTCCTCCCCGTACAGACCGAGTCGCTGGTACTCGGTCGAAATACCAGCAAGGGTAAGGATCATGTCGGAACTGTCAAGCACTCCGACCAGTCTGCCTCTGTGCAGAAAACTGCTGTAGATCTCGAGAAGGTCACGTTATGCCAACAGCTTTCTGAGTAGAAGAGGCTGGGTGACGAACTCTTGGCTGAGCGTGCTGCGGAGCGGCGACCCGACTATGGTAATCCCAGGTCGGGGTATCAGGGGTAGGAACAATTTCCCACTGGTGAGATGCCTTCAGGCAACCCTGATCATGCTACTTCCACAGACAGGGCAGAAGCCAGAAGTTACGGAAAGAGGGCGCGATACGTCTCGCCAACCCCCCCCCCCCCCCCCCCCCCCCGAGCGATGGGGCAATCTGAAGAATCCCGGCCGGATTCCCCCAGTCGCCCCACACGTTGTTCCTCCAGTTGATCCACGAGCTGCTGAAGCCATATACCATGTTGAGGAACCTATAAATGCACTTGTGGTTAGGGATCCCCGTCAAGACAGGGACCCCCACCTGGATGATCTTATAGTGGCGCTCACATCCCACCTCGAAGCATTGGAAACGCGACAGGTAGCGGTCCCACTAGAAGGCTAGCCATATCCCACGTGGGTAGATGATATGCCTGCACCCCCGGGTTTTGGGAACCCCACTTTATTTCCTTTCAACGGGACAGGGGACCTGCCACAGCACTTGGCTCATGTTTCTTCCAGGTGTGGACCCATGCTGGGGACCCCAGCTCAGTAAGAAGCCTCCAAGCTCCGATGTTTCATATAGACATTGGAAGGCCCAGCATTCGTCTGGTACAGCCAGCTCCCTATCCGATCGGGGACCGATTGGGAGGATCTCCGCCGGCAGTTCCTATACCAGTTCATCTCCACCACATGGAAGACTAGGATTGCAGACCTCTACAAGTGCATGCAAAGGCCTGATGAGTGAGTCACAGATTTCATCGCCCGGTGGAAGGGACATACGTATTCCCTCGACATGCCGCTGACTCAGGAGCAATTACTGACGATGTATGTGGGGAACATCAAGACAGCGTTGGTACCCTTCCTAATTACCCATAACTACCATGTAGGGTTCATAGATTTCTCAGATAAGGCTCAGCGCCTTGAGGAAGCCCTGCAACAGGCTATTCAAGCACGTTTGTTGCCCCCTATAATCCCGGCCAGGAGGACCGCCAGGGATGAACCCGTCGCGGTGGCCCAAATAGAATCCCCTAGGAAGCTGTAATTACTGCCAGCAGCACCATCCCCATAACCCCGCAGAGGTCCTCCACCTCAACCACAGGCTCCTGCCCAGTAGCGACCACCTCAGAATCGACAGGTTCCCCCGCGCAATGTGCCACCGCCACCTAGGCGAGACAATAAGGCGTCACCTCCCCGGCAGGCCCCTCCGGCCCCTCATTAGGGCTAGGCCCCCAGGGCCCCCTATCTAGAAAGAAGGCACCATACTTATTCGTTCAATGAAAATCAGGTCCCTGTCTACTTCTGAAGTGCTCTAGAGCAAGGGATTGTGTGTCTGCCCGAGTGTTGAAAGCCGACAAAGGAAAATCTCACTGATCACCCCAACTAATGCCATTATCATCGGATTCTAGGGAACACGCTCAAGCAATGCTATATGTTTAAATACTGGATTGAAGACCAGGTCAACAAAAACATAGTCAAGTATGGCTCGGCACCAGCGCAAGTGGCGGGTGTCTTTGTAGGGTCAGAGATTGGTAGCGACAACGAAGGCGAGTAGCAGCAGGTTCCGAACTGTGGATCCCGGAAATACGACCACTAGATGGCTCGAAAAACCGTCTTCTGTGTCCATGGTATCATCAGGGCACGCCTGAAGCAGCCGGAACCTTCAGAAGAAGTAGTCGGTACCCCCGCATCGTATTCACAGTCGACCTCTTCCCAAAAGGGCAAGCAACAACGATGCAAGAAGAAGAAATGTGCACCGTCGTTGCCACCGTCATCCCGCATTCTCGATGAATTTATGCCCCCTGAAATGGGGATTCCTCCCAAAATCCGCCCGGTACTGGCTGACTCCTCGAGCGGCTGCCAGGGGTACGCTTCGGTTAACACCGTGGAGCTGGAAAAGCCCTATATTACTCCCAACGAGGGGGAGTGCTAGGCGAACCTCCCCAACGTTTCCAGCCAACGTTAACGTCGGCGGAATTGCAACCATGCCGGTCATAGAGGTACGTCAGCAGGCACTTTCAGCCAAGTCGTGCATGCTACTGAGACCAGACAGCAGGCTCAGCGTAGAGCTCAGCACGCGCAACCCCGTCTAACGCCCTCAGCTCTACCTCCACCGCCGTTTGTGCTACCAGATCTGGGAGAGCTGCCTCGTTCATATCACAGTTAGTCTTTCCCGGCTAGAGGCCAGCCTCTGCTTCCCAATCCTAGTCCGGCGACTACTCTCTAGGCTTATACTAGTAGGCAGTAAGATGTACCCAGTACTAGCCGATCTCCGGTTCAACCAGCAGGACCCGCTATGCCTCAAAATGACGAACGAACTCCTGTAGGAAGAGGTTCGCATTTGGCACGAAAGTATGATGTCCTAAAGCACCTGGCCGGCATTTTGGAAAGACTTTCTATCCTTGAGGCACTTCTCCTATCATTCGAAATGTGCGTGGCACTTGCTGAGGCACTTGCTGAGGCCCTAAGGAGCCCCCTCCAGTTTGAGACGGAGGTAGCAGCTGCAGAAGCCTTCCATACCGAGATGGTTAAAAACGCCGAATGTCAGGCGGTTATCTCGTTCTCCAGTGAAGATGATGACCCTCCTCTACAGGGGCACATTCGCCCGTTGTACATCACTAGCCACTTCAATGGCATGGAAGTCCGATGTTGCCTCATTGACACGGGTTCCAGAATCAATCTAATTCTGACTCGGACGTTGCGAAAGCTGGGTCTGTCTAAATGTGATTTAACCCTCTCTTACCTCAGAATCCAGGGGTACGACTAGACCGAGAAAACCCCAGTCGGAAAGATCTGCCTGAAGACCCTGTTCTGTTACTTAATTTCCAGCACAGAGTTCATGTTAGTATCTCAAGACACCGCCTACAACGCATTGATGGGTAGGCCACGGCTCCATCTGCATGCAGCAGGCCCTTCGTCATATCACCAGTGCCTCAAATACTCACTCAACGGTAGAGTAGGAGTGCTACAAGGAGATGAGTCCCCTTTTGATTCTTGTGAGGCCCACTATCTGGATACTGGTTATTAAAAAATTAAGGATAAGCAAATCCTAGTACGTGAGGATGAACCCGCCCCGGTCACAAGTGATCCATGGGAAAGCATGGATGACGCCTACATCCTCCCGATCCACCGATTGGAGGCCACGAACCCCGAAATGGTGCAATGTTTTGTTGTTTTGGGTACACAAGGAAGGCATGTTCCCATGTCCAAGAGACGGCGGAAAATCACCTCATACTCCTACATCAACCAGGCTAGGTGATCCCGGAACCTCCTACCCCTATACGGTACCGGGACATCAAGCTTATGACAATGGCGGTGCACCATACGTGTCTCTTCTGCCGGGCTGGAATTAACTGACTCAGGCCGACACGTCACCACTGCTTTGATATCATCAAATGTGGCCCCTTAGGCCGAAGGCGAGATGGTATAGGGTCGACTACCTTCATTTCTATGATCTAAATGGCAAGTGATTCTCCTGATATGATGACCACTGATGCCCGAGCCGGAACCAGCTGCCCCTCAGGCTTTGAAATCCCAGAAGTACCTCTCGTCGTGGGAAATCCCCCCACGGGTGGAGAGAGAGACTTAGAAGATTCTCCCCCCACCTTTGAAGAAGGCGTCTCTACCACGGTTGATTAATTGGTATAGGTGAACCTTGGTAGCGAGGAAGATCCAAAACCCACATTGATCAGTGCAGCCATGTTCCCCAAGGAGCGGCAGCAGTACATAGAGTTCCTCAAACAACACCGTGACATGTTTTCTTGGAGTTACAACGAGATGACAGGACTAGATCCCCATGTAGTCGTTCACCGTCTAGGCCTCCTGGCAAAACATCGTGGGTTTAAGTAGCCTCCCAGGAAGATGCACCCATCTCATGGTCCTATAGTTGAGGCCGAAGTTGACAATCTTATCAAATCCAACTTCGTTAAGGAAGTCCAGTACCCCGAGTGTCTTGCCAACCTTGTGCCAGTAAGGAAGAAGAATGGGAAGATCAGAGTTTGCATCGACTTCCGCGATCTTAATCACCACTGCCCAAAGGATGACTTCCCACTCCCAGTGACGGAGTTATTGATTGACGCCACGGCCGGGTTCCAAGCTCTTTCGTTCATGAATGGGTATTCCGGGTACAACCAGATCCGGATGGCCCCCGAAGACGGGGACTCCACTGCCTTCAGGGCTCCCCAAGGTACCTTTTGCTACCAGGTTATGCCATTCGGTTTGAAAAATGTAGGTTCCACTTATCAGAGGGCCAGACATCACATATTCAAGCCAATTCTTGGGACATTGGTGGAATGGTACGTGGATGACCTCGTAGTCAAATCACTTCAGCGCAAGGACCATCTCAAAGACCTCGAGAAAGTGTTCGGTTTCCTCCGTTCCCGTCACCTAAAGATGAACCCGTTGAAGTGTGCCGTCGTGGTCACCTCTAGGAAGTTTCTGGGCTTTGTTTCCAGATACTGAGGTATCGAGATCGACCCAGAGAAGATCAAGGCCATCATCGAAATGCCTCTCCCGAGCAACATTCGGGAGCTTCGAGTCCTCCAAGGCCACATAGCCTATATACGCCGATTCATCGCGAATCTGGCCGGCATGTGTAAGCCCTTTTTCTGGCTAATGAAGAAGGGCACCGCCTACGAATGGGATTAGGAGTGTCGGAACGCCTTCGAGGAAATCAAGCAGTATCTGCTCCAACCTCCGGTTTTGATGTCGCCCATCTCCGGAAGGCCGCTGGTCCTTTACGTGACCACCCTGGAAAGATCCCTCGGTGCACTGCTCGCCCAGAAGAATTACGAGGGTACTGAGAACAGTATCTAAAATCTCAGTCGCATGCTTCTCGATACGGAGGTCAGATAGTCCCCTATTGAAAAGAGCTGCCTTGCGCTCATATTCGCTGTGCAGAAGTTGCAACATTTCCTGCAGCACCATGAGGTGCAATTGGTCTCCTGTGTAGACCAACTTAAGTACATCCTGAACCGCCCCATGCTGACTGGCCGACTAGAACATTGTGCGGTGATTCTCCAGCAGTTTGATATCAGGTTCGTACCTCAGAAGGCCATTAAGGGACAGGCGTTGGAAGACTTCTTAGCTGCCCATCCAACCTCCGCGGATCAATCCATGGACCTGGATTTTCCTGATGAGACGATCCTCTCAGTCGATCATGTCGTCCCGTGTTGGCAAATGCATTTCTACACCGCCTCCCAGAGCCCCACCGGTAGGCGGCTCAACGATCCCAAGCTCAACAGAGTGGGCCTAGGTATTGTCTTAATTACCCCGACGCAATCTGTCCTGCTATACTCATTCCTGTTGTTAGAAGGTTGTACGAACAACGAGGCAGAGTACCAGGATCTCATCACCGACCTCGAGTTGTCCCTTGAGATCCATGTGCCCCATCTACATGTGAAAGGAGATTCCAAGCTGGTAATCAAACAGGTTAATGGAGACTACGTCGTCAGGAAGCTGGATCTTGTACCGTTGCTAGTGTACACCCTCCACCTAATGGCACAGTTCTCTTCTCGACCAGAGGTTACCCATGTCCCACGGTCGCAGAACGGTCAAGCAGACGCCTTGGCAGGCTTAGCCGCGTCGCTCGCGGAACCCGAGCAAGATGATTTCATCCTACATGTGGCACACAGGAGAGTCATTGCCCCCGTAACCCATGTGGACAATGATGGCCTGCGGGTAAGTCATCTCACCGCTAGACCCTCCACGTTAGGGGTCCTGTGTTCGTCAGACGTAGAGGTTGAAGCCACTCCCGACTGGAGGGAACCTTTTTTCGAGTATCTCCAAAATGGTCGCCTCCCAGACGACTGGGTCGAGCGCGAGAGAATTCGACGCCGGGCGCTGCAATTTACCCTCCAGAGCGGCCCCAGTCTTGAAAAGATCCTTTATAAGCATAGTTTCGATGGTACCATCCTCCGTTGCCTCAAAGGAGCAGAGATACCTCAAGTTATGTGAGAGGTTCACGCCGGTTCCTATGGCGCCCATCTATCTGGGCGGAAACTGTCCCATCAAATTTATAGGTTGGGGTACTTCTGGCCCTCTATGATCCACGATTGTATTGGGTATGCCAAGAGATGCCACGCGTGCCAAGTTCACGCTAGCTTCTTGAATCAGCCTTCGGGGCCCCTCCACCCCACCAAGTACTCTTGGCCATTTGCGGTATGGGGACTTGATGTAGTGGGACCATATCCACCAGCAACAACCCGCCAGTATAGGTTCATCCTGACTGCTACATATTTCTTCTCCAAGTGGGCAGAGGCAGTTCCACTCAATGAGGTCAAGCCCCATTCCATCGTTGACTTTGTGAGCTCCAATATTATCCACCGGTTTGGGGTCCCTCACACCGTCCTCACCGATAACGGCACCAACTACCTAGCGGCTGAACTGAAGAAATTGTACGCCAAGTACGACATCCGTTTGAACTATACCTCCCGCTACCATCCACAGGAAAACAGACAGATCGAGGCGTTCAAAAAAACCCTCTCTAACATTCTACAGAAGATGGTTGGTCAGAACAAGAAAAGTTGGACGGACAAGCTCCACAATGCCCTCTGGGATTATCAGACGACGACTCGCAACTCTACCCAGGTGACCCTATATTCCCTGGTGTATGGAGCTGAGGCCGTCCTAACCATTGAGATCCAGCTGCTATCTTTATGCTCTGCAGTTTATGATCACCATACATCATATCAGATAGCCAAAATCCATCTAGCTGAATTAGAAGCACTGGACGAGAATTGGCTTCGTACCCAGCACAATCTGGAAAGGCATCAGGATAAGATAGCGAGGGCCTTCAACAAGAAGGTTCATCTCCGCTCTTTTCTACAGGGAGACCTGGTACTGGCCCTTCAAGCTCCAATGATTCCCGGTAGGAAACCGCCCAAATTAGAACCCAAATTCCAAGGGCCTTATATCATCCATAAGGATTACCCCAATGGAGAATACACCTTGGTGACCAGGGATGGAGAGTGTATAACCCCTCCCACCAATGCCAAATTCCTCAAGCAATATTTTTCCTAGGGAAAAAGGGTCCTGCATGACCGTAAACTGTGAAAAGGTCCTGTATGACTTTAAAATGCACGTTATGGTCCAACACGACCTTAAACTGTAAGGTCCTGCATGACCTTAAACTGCATCTTTGTCCTGCAAGATGATAAACTTCAAAATGGTCTGAGCTCTATGACATTAAACTAAGATCTCCCCCCTTAACTTACTGTAAGACATTAAACTGCAAGTCAGTTAGGCCTTCATGACCGAGGCTCAGCCTCAGGCCCCTTGGCCTCCTTGGGCCCATGGCCCCCCGTCTTCACCGCGAGACGTTAAACCGCAAGCGGGTCAGGTCTCCCTGACCGCGGTCCGGCCTCAGGCCCCTTGGTTTTCCCCGACATACACTCTTGCATGATTATACGGTATGATGTGAGGTTATTTCCTCATTCACGTCGGATTACATGTCGTACCGTACATATCCCCAAATGAGATGCCTCCTCGTCCCGCATGATGTTAAACTGCATTTCAAGAACTATGTGTGGCTTGATTCCCATTTTGATGGGATACGTAGGAATGCTCAGACGCCTCGTCTTGATCCCAGCCCCAATCTTTTCTCCTCCATTATCCCCCTGGGAATAGTTTCCTTGGGGAATCTTTGTGTATCAGGGAGTAGAGTTTCTTAGCCCCGCTCATACAACCCCGCTCACACAAGGATTATAAGGTTCGCACCATGTGCCCACTCCCGTTCTTCTATCCCCCCACGTCCTCACCGCATGACGCTAAACTGCATGGCCTTCAAGAAATACGTATGGCTTGATTCCCATCCTAATGGGATATGTAGGAACGCCTGGAAATTTTGTTTGTTAGCCCAGCCCAAAAGCCAAAATCTTCCCCTCGGGTCAAGACATGGCATGGTGCACACTTTTTCCCCAACTCACATCGAGCAAGCCTCGACCCGGCTGCACATCCCCACTGGAGATGTTTCTCTCTTTCGTGGATGGATACAGCTATGCTTCACCCACTACTTGACTGGGATTCAATAATTTTTCACACCCAGAGGGACCCCCAAGAACGGCCTGGATACTACGCCCAAGGGCTCTCCTACCGATACGGGCCAACGCCCCCGAGGGTTTTCAAGCAACAAGCCGATACAAGTCCCGCATTGCAAATTTGGTTAGCGGTCGACGCTCATTTGTTGCTCCCATATCAGGGCACCATGGGAACGTTGTGTTTCATACATGGTCAACACCCCCTGGATCTTCGGGTCCACCCAGAGATATCCCAGACATCGAGTGCAGTGATTCATTCTACCCTATCCCAAAGTGACAAATTTCTTCCCGGGTGGTGCTAGCGATCGGGTCCACGGCCCCGATTCCCCATAGGGGTGTACGGTGTGGTGTGGGACTACGTCCTCATTCAAGTTGGAATAATGTACCATACCGTACGCCTCCCCTTACGAGGCCCAGCCTCAGTCCCCTTGGCCTCCTCGGGTCCCCGGTACCCGTCCTCATGTAACACGTTAAACTGCAGATCAGTCAGGCCTTCCTGACTGATGCCTAACCTTAGGCCCCTTGGACTCCTAGGCTCCCCGACCCTCATCCTCACTGCAAGACGATAAACTACAAGCAGGTCAGGCCTTCCTGACCAATGCCTAACCATTAGGCCCCTTGGCCTTTCCGGGCCCCATCCCAGGTCCTCTCTTATAGGAGTGTATGGTGTGGTGTGGGATTATGTCCTCATTCACGTCGATCTTGAAATGACCGAACCATGTATCTCTCCTTCTGGAGTTGTTTCGTCGACCCCTCTTCAGCGGTTCACCAATGTGCCTAAGAGTACTCTGGTTTATTACCTGGAATGCCAAGCATTACTCGGACACGTCCGCACCCACTTTCCAGGCTTTGTGTATCCCTACGCCAGGGCTTCCATCATCTTTCACACCCGGAGGGCCCCCCAAGAATGGCATAGATACTACACCCAAGGGCTCTCCTACCGTTACGGGATAACGCCCCCAAGGGTTTCAGACAACAAATCGATAAAATCATGCGTTGCGAATATGGTCAGCAGTCGATGCTCGTTTGTTGTTCCCACCTCAGGCTAACGCGATATGGATGTTGAGTTTCCACCATGGTTAATGGTTTTCCTCTATCGCCACACCAACCCATTAAGCCCAAAATGACGGGTACACAATTAAAAACCTTCATCACTTCATCATGTCCAAGTAGAGTCTCGGAGCTCTTGGTACTTTTCCTCCGTGCAAGTCCTCGCGTTGGGGGAACAAGCTGCGTCAAAGGTGTCTTTAGGGGCTCTCTGCCGAGTCCCCTTTGATGGATGCCCCAAGTATTGCGATATGGATTCCCCCCTTGTTTCCCACACTGAGTTTAACTCACATGGGCTTAGGGATCAGGTTGACATCTGTGCTTACTCAGGAAGTTGTCACCATCCACGGTCTGAGCTCTAAGACCATAAACTATGTTTCTCATCTGGAACAATGTTCAGCGTGATTCCCATATTAATGGGATACGTAGAAATTCCCAGACCCCTTATCTTTGGGTCCTGCTTGAGTTCAGAAAATTCACCTCTCTGTTCCTGCCTTCAGGACCCCGACTACGGGACCGCGTGGCGTAGTGCGGGATTATGTCCTCATTCACATCGGGTTTGCAATATTTTCACCACACACACCCCCATTCTGAGAGCTAGCCCTCCTATTCCTTGTCCAACGTGACATTAAAAGGCACCCTTCAGAACTACGTGTGGCTTGATTCCCATCCTCATAAGATAGGTAGGACCGCCCGGATGCCCTGTCTTCATGTACAACCCATTTACGGAGCCAGTCTCTCCCCCTGTTTCTCCAATAACCTCTATATAGGCCCCTTGGCCTAAGGTCTCCCTCTCCGAATGGCGTACAATGTGATGTGGGATCATGTCTCCATCAATTGTGTTTTATAACACTATGCAAGTTCCCCACCTAGCATCATCTCTACTAAGTCTGCACTGCATGACAATAAAATGCATGCTTGGTCCTATCATACGACCCTAAACTCTGACATTATTGTCCTGGCCGCACGATGAAAAATGCCACTGCATTGTGGTGACCTCATTGTAGAGGACATCATGTTGGGTATTGGTCATGTGCCATGCCATTTGTCAACGCCCATCATGGCTTGATCCTTGTGGCGACATCACGACCTACTATTCTAGGCATGTTTCTTCACAAAAAAAACCATTCACCTTAAAGAACAAACAAGATTTATCAAATTTCTCTTCTTTTAGTGCAAGGGCCACGGCCACACTCCCCTTTTCCCCTGGCACTGGTACGTTACCGTGCCACCTTTCAGAACTACGTATGGCTTGATTCTCATCCTTATGAGATACGTAGGAGCGCCCGGGAACTTCCCCGCGGGCCCAGCCTAACCATTGTGTTCGGTCCCTCGACTCGAGAATTTCCCCAGAGAACGCATGTTAAGTAGAGCTTAGGCCCTCCTTTATGTCAGGTTTTTTTTCCATGCGTCCCCTACTCCCTTTACCCATTTATGGTCTAAGGTCTATCAAGAACTACGTGAGGCTTCATTCTCATCCTTATGAGATACGTAGGAGTGCTCGGGCACTTCTCCCCGGGCCCAGCCTAACATTCACTTTAGGGCCATTGACCAAAAACCTCTCCTAAGGGGGTCGGGCAGTGTGATATGGGATTACGTCCTCATTCGCGTCATGTTGTTCATCACACCGTACACACCCTCTATTCCCATTCACGCCAGGTGTTTGAGTTACTCCACGATGTGCCTCTTATGTCTCCTCCCATCATGGTTCAAATTCTACGACCCTAAACTAAGATCCCCATACGGGAAAGGACTCTTCTTCCCCTATCTAATAAGTCTCGTTGTCGTATTCAGATGTGTTTTGACAAAGAGCCTGAAGTGTGGGATTTTCATACGGACATTCCCTTCATTCCATAACCAAGATTCTTGAGCTCGCTATTTGAATCCTCATCCTCTTCCACATCCAAAAGGACCCTCAGACGACATGGATACTAGGCTTAAGGGCTCTCCATGAATGCTGGACCTAAGGGCCCTCCAATCGTTTCGAGCCAACGTCCCTATGGATATTTGACAACATTTGTGACATGGTCCCGTGTTTCGAACATGGTCAACGAACAACCCTCATTTGTTTGTCCCCATTCTAGGCTAACGCGATATGGATGCTGGTTTTACACCACGGTCAACAGTTGTCCTCCATCGTCACGCCGCCATTATCGTGATCTGAATCTCGAGTGCCATGATTCACACATTTCAACTTCCTCATGTTCAAGTGGAATTCCATCATACTCAACTCTTTCTCTTCGTGCATCTAGGTGCGCTAAATGATCGTGTTAGTGTCATTGGGCCGGTATTCACCGAGAGTCCCTTTGCCCTAACCTGCCCCTTTTTTTGTTGGGAAATTCCCACCACTACTGCTTGTTTCCCATACCGAGCATGACTCACGTGGGCTTAGTAGTTTTGGTGGGATGTGTACCAACACGGTCAGGCTTCTCATCGTCCCTCGTGATGTTAAACTGCGCTTCCAGAACTACGTATGGCTTGATTCCCATCCTCATGGGGTACGTAGGAACGCCCGACCACTCTGCTTCGGGCCCAGCCTAATCCTCACTCTTGGTCCCTCGACCTGAAGAGTTTCCTCCAGGGGTACGTGGTGTGATGTGGGACTACGTCCTCCTTCACGTCAGTTTCATATCTTCCACACCACACGCTCCCTGGGATCTTCCCTTTTTTTCCACGTCCTATCATATGACATTAAACTACAGGAGTCCATGTGTCCTCAACACATGATTCCCATCCTTATGGGATACGTAGAGACACCCAGGCATTTTACCTCAGGTCCAACCCCAGGAATCGCAAAATCCTATTCCTCCCAATTTCCGGCCCTCTGGCCTGACCGCTCGAGGGGAACTATATAGCTGTAATTTTGCCGTGAACAAGTTTAGGATGCCCCATGATCCCATTGGGAAGTGGAAGGCCCCCTCTCTAGAGAGGCCCTGTCCCAAAGAAGGAATGATCCATGATCAGACCAATGTGCCCATATGGCGTACTCCCACCATGGTGGTGTAATTACACGAGTGTTGTATTCTGTTCAGACAAACCATCACTCCATATTCCATGCTTTGTGTTCCCCTTATTCGGACCCTCGTCCCCTTTCATGTCTAAAGGAACCCCCTAACGGCCTGGTCCCATGCCGCATCGTCTCACCTACCGTCCTGGGCCAACATTCCGGAAGACTGGTCATGTTTGGAAGGACCCCCTAACAGTATGTATGTTTGACCTATGGTCCGCCAACTCTCCTGGGCCAACGTCCCAAAGGATTGATCGACAACATTTGTGACATGGTCCAGTGTTTTGAACATAGTCAACGGTCGACCCTCATTTGTTGTCCCCATTACAGGCTAACGCCAGTAAGGATAGTGCTTCTCCTCCATGGTTAACGGTTGTCCCTTATTGTCACGCCATCCCCACAGTGTTCCGAATCTTGGGTATCGTGATTCACACTTCCCATTTTCATCTGTTTGGACCGATTTCAGCGCCCCTGGCGTTGCCCCGTTCCTGCATAAGAGCACGCTAAAGAAACGGTAATTCGGCTATCCTGAAAGTTCCTTCTCCTATCAAGCCTCTCCCGTCTTTCAGAAATCCGGACTGGTAATCCGAATCTCGGATGCCCGGAGCATGGTCCCCACTCCTATGTTATGTGGGATGAGAGGGAAACTATCTCCTGTTTCTCACATCGGGCTCGACCCACGTGGGCTTGGGGAATTGTCGTCGAACGTCCCGCAAACATTGTAGGGATGTAACAAGGCGATTCAAACAGAGGAAATTGTGCGCGCTACGACATTCAAAACAAAGAAAGAAAAATTAAAGCATGAATGTACCAATAAAAGGTTTTTGGTTTGTTACAATACCCGGGGGTCGACTCCCCCCATGGACGGGTTGACTCCATCAAAATAGTGTTGCAGCTCCGCTACTCATTGGCTTGTGACGTCCAAGGCTTGTTTCCGCTGACTTAGCTCCCGTTCCTCCTCAGCAGCGGCGGGGAACAGTTCGTTAGCCTTGGATTTGGCCCTCTCTACGCCAGCTTGAATGGCAACCAACTTTCCAGAGGCCTGCCTCATATGCTCTTCTGCCTCTGCCAGCTAGTCCTTCAACAGTGATATCAGCTCAAATTGTGCATTAAGAGAGGCTGAAAGCTCATCTGCCCGGGTCTGCATCTGTTGGACCTCGCCTTCAGCCTCTTGGAGCTTCTTGATGTTGGTCGCCTTCCTCCATTGACAGCCCACGATAATGCTCCCGGATCTTCTCAACCATAAGATCTCGGATGAGTGCATGAGGACGTTGGGCATCCACTCCCCCAGCACACAGTTCGCGCAACCGCGAGTGGAGTCTATCCATTTCGGCTAGCCATTGTGCTTGGGGGGTGTCCTTGATAAAGCGCGTGATCAACTTCTAGGACCGCCGGTGGACTATGCTGCTGTATTCCTCGTCGGAGGCCGTTTTGTCCGAGCCTGCGCGATTGGCAGGATCGTACGCGGGATACACCCGCATGAAATCCTCGGCAGGATCAACATATGGTGTTGAATCCATTACGACACTTGGCGCCGAAGCAGGCGTGACAAGACTGGGACCGACCAGTTGATCCTCTTCCTCAGAGTCCACCTCAATGACTTCGGGTGCGACCCTGCTGGTGTTCTCTCCAGTGATGATGTGCATCACAGCTTGAGGAGATGGGGGGACTATCTCCACCATCACCGGCATGCCCCTAGGAGGGACTCCACCAGACATCCCGACCAGTCTTGTCGTAGCAGCCCACGCCAGTCGGAGAACTGTACGACAGAGAGGGACATAAACGTTAGTTGGCAGGCATAGTATACATATGACGACAGGGGAACCGGTAGAGGAGACTTACGGAGATCGACCTCCCGGCGCTGCTCTTGAGCCGGTACTAACGGGACCTCGAGGCGAGGCCCTCCGTATAATGTTGGAAGGTCTAATGATTCCAGAGGAGCCACCTTGGGTGCTCTGGTCCCACCAGACGCGGAACTGGACGCAGCCATAGGTTTGGGTTCTAAAGGTCCCGCATCATCACCCGCCGAGTGGCGAGAACGAGGCCTACGAACAAGTTCCTCCTGCATGGCTCAAACATCACTGAGAAGTCCATAGTGACCCAAGAACGGATCGTAAGGAAAGAAGTTCGAAATGCTACATTGAGAGCCTCTGCGAAATCGTCGGAATCTGAGCCTTGATCTCCGACCTCACCTTCCTCCAACGGGCTCCCTCCTCCAGCCTCATCCTCCCAAGAGAAGTCCTCTGATTCTTCCGGCAAGGGGAAGCGCACCCTCAGATCGGTAGTCGATAACTGTTTGGGGACCATTCGGTTCAGTAGTACCCTCACCTGGTCTGTCATTGGGCGAGGGACACCACTGGAGTGAACATAATCCCCCAGATCGGCCAGGTATTTCTCTGCCTCCACCGGAGATGCCGTGAATCCCGCCCGGACTGGTCCTATTCCTGGTAATTCCATCCTGAGGTTATTCACGTGGGACCATATCTTGGGTGGGCTGAGGAATTGCCGGTTGACATCCCAAATGTCTCAGGCTACCGAGAAGACCGCATCCTCTGTCATGTCGATATGACGCAACCGCTTCCCCAGATCCTGAATGGATATCCTACAAAATCCCGTCGGTGGCTTCCCCTGCGGATGGCCTTGCTATTCCATAATCACCGGACCCACCGCTGCTGCCATACCCCTGGTCGGTGCGGGTCTAGCCGCCATGGCAGCCCCGCTACCGCGAGCTGCCCTATCTGCCCTACGACCCCGACCTCGGGATAGAGGAGTCCCACCGTCACCGACCCGAATAGTGGGTTGCTTCAGCATCTCCCCTGGTTAAGCATCCTCTCAATAATGGCATACTCCCTCAACAATCCAAAAGAGGCGGTGGGTGGAGGCAACACAATCTGCATCTTCCCATCTTCCCGTGTGAACATGAGCCACAGCTGCCTCATCACACACGGGTGCTCCTCATGACGCACCTCCCAGTAGACCTGTGGGGTCAGCCGCTAGAGGCATTGGAACTGCCTCGCAAACCGATGCGGGGTGTACGGTTCACAGAGTGGCTCATGACCTATCCGTGCCACCAAAACTCCACCTCGAAAGTCCAGAAGGTAAGCCCGATTTTCTTTCGTTCCCCGCCTGTCATCAGTAATTATCCCCGTCGGTAATGGTAAGGGGTGGAAATTAAACTCATCCGCCCTCCACACCTAATTTAGCACCATCGACACAACTAGTTTGAATGGGAAGCTCCCGACCACGTTCAGGATGGAGGGGCAGAAGTTCGATCCCGGTGGTGAAATGGGGTTTGGATACTCATAAATCCCCCTGATGTGCGCTGCGATCCACCAACACAGGAGTTGGAAGGGCCCTTATATCCTTGGAGGTTTCTTGCCCTCGCTAATGTGTCGAAGCATTCTGTACAATTTGGTGAGCATTGGAATTCCAGATTGATCTGTTACCCCATGGCCAACATGGACGCCATAATAAACGAGCTGAGCCGCACCCCCATGCTTGTATCCCTCACTGGTAGGATCCAACCGCAGATGAGAGCCGCGATGAATGTCTCCAGCCTAACTATCGGCTATTGTTGAGTTTTTACACTGAAACCCCAATTCATCCATTGGATATCCTCCAAGACCCGCCAATACGAGTTCCCCTTGCCCTGTTGGGCCACCCTCGGACAAGTTCGAGGCCTCGGAGGGATCTCTCGATTCTCTGGGAAATTCAGGAAGCATTTGAACCACCTCCTAAAGTGGACATCCCTCACTGCCTCCTTGTCCTCTCTAGGGACGAGTGCCATCAGCGCTGACGCCAGTCATGGAATTTCCTATGTATCCTCACATGCACTGATGATGGGGAGGAACTCATCATACATGGCCCCCATGATCGGAACCCCAGAAATCTGGTGGACATCCCACAGGCTGATGCGCACCTCCCCGTGATGCAGGTGAAAGGTATTGGTCCTAGATGACCATCTGCTCAGCAATTATGGCATCAATTGCTTCAGTTGGTAAATGTGGAATTGGGAGGCCCATGCCGCCTTATACAACCCCACTCTCCTCAGCTCGGCCCCGATCTCCTCGCATGAGGCGCCTACCCTGTAGTCCCAGTCCCAATCATCAGTGAAGTTGCCGTCCTGGCGCATGTCCCACTCATCAGACCATCCCTTCATCGAATCCTACAAACCCGCCTTCAGCATGGTACGGTAGAGATGAGGGGACGTCTCCAGTTGTAGTGGCCTCCCGTCAATATCGTACGCATGGTTGTAGAGATAGTCAGTGGTGACGGGTGTGAAGATCTCATGTGTGTGACCATCGGCCGCCCATAACCATTTGTGTTGGCATGGTGTGCTACTGAACCAGCAAGCTGGTTCATCCCTACTCGCCTCAAGGATGAAGACGCCATCCCTCAAGCCGAAGTCGTACAATGGCAGCTTCTTGCACTACGGATAATACCTCTGACCCTCCGATAGCAGATCTGTTAGAGAAGCGTGGTCCAAATGGCCTCAGACCATATCCCCAAGGCCTGGACAGTTGGCCATCTCATCTCGACGGGCAGCATCTGCAAGCACCCCCAATACAGCCTCTTGATGGGCCATTTCGATTCTGGCCCTTGGAAAAGAATTTTTTCAAGCTGGATCAAGAAGCTGGATCGCGAAGCTGGATCACGAAGGTCGGTCGCGAGACCATGTGGTGAAGTCTGGCCCAGGCCGACAAGCAGAGGTTCGCTTGGCGCAGACGCGGAGTCGGAGACCCGCGGATCGCCGCGAAGCTTGATTCGCGGAGGCCTGTCTTGGAGTATGCGGAGCTTTGCGAAGTCGAGAGCACAAAAAGACAAAGAATTCATGTGAAGACAAAAGAGGTTGACCCCTTATTTATAGGCGGTGACCCCAGAGCATCGCGGCGTGCCTCACCCATGTGGAGCATCGCGGCGCGTCCGGATCCGTGGCCCCGGTCAGCACCGCGGGCCCCCTTCGCGAAGCCGCATCGCGAACCACTGACAATTTTGGAAATTTTACCTCAGACTTCGACCCTTCACCCTCCGCGGCTCCAAGTCTGAGGGGGGGCATTTGTTGGCGCCAAAATATTGCACGAAAGGAAGGAACGAAAAAGAAGGCTGGCACGCTGCCTCGTGAAGCACCGTCGCGAAGCACCGGCGCGAAGCACCCCGAGCATCGTGGTCTCGCGAAGCTCCAGAGGCAGTAACTCTCTACGAATGCATTTTCCGTTCGCGACCCCACCGCGAAGCTCCAGAGGCAGTAACTCTCCGCAGACGCCGTTGACATTCGCGAGCCTGTCGCGAAGCTCCAGAGGCGGTAACTCTCCACGGACGCCATTGACATTTACGAGAGCGCCGCAAAGCACCTGAGGCGGCGCACGAGTTCTGCTTCACGGCGCCCCTTGCCTATAAATACTGGACTCCCGCTGAGTCCATGGAAAGGACAATCCGACCTTTCAGCTTCTCCTTTACCGAATCGCAAAGCACCCTTTGCCCCCGGGAATCATGAGCTCTGCAAGGTACTTCTATTTCGCGAGACGCCTTTGCTTGGTCTCGTTTTACCCCCTCTTCCGAGAGGGATTCCCTTCGCGAAGCTCGAGGGCATTCACGAAGGAAGGGGATTTCCAAGGGAACCCGGGAAGGCGCGGAGCGTTTATGCTTCATGGAACACCCAACCCATACTAGTGATCTCCATGTTAAGGTAGGATCTCTACACATCGTGAAGCACACTCCTTCGCAACACCCTTCTTCGCGAGGCACCCCTTCTTTGTGAGGCAGTGCTCCGTGAGTACTGTTCCACATCGCGAAGCACCCTTCACTCACACCTATGCCCTGTGCTAAGGCCAAGGCACTCTGCTTCATGAAGCACACTCCTTTTCTTGGCAATTCCTCTTCCCGTGCGACCCTCCAGGTTTGCACGATGTGATTTCAAAGTCCCATGGACAATACCACTCATAGCCTTGCTTCTCCTAATGCTTCTTCGCATAGGCACGCTAACAGCTATTGATTCTTCGCATAGCCATGCTAACGTGGATCCCTTGATGGTTCGCTCTACAACCCCCTTGACCACGAAATTACTGGTAACTTCCCTTCCCCAAGGGCCAGAGGGTACCGATTATGTACGTCCTAGGGGTGCAGAGTGAACCCACCTCGTCCGAGATGCAGGACGTTAAACTGCTAATCATCAAGTCCTCAACACATGACGTTAAACTGTGACCCGACCTCATGCCTCTCACGAAGGGTCCCCCCAGCTCGAACATTCATTACACCACTCGTCTCCACAGGAATGGAATCACCCATCCACAAGGGATGATATCCTCCTTATTGGAGTGGCGTATGTTCATATTAGAAGGGCGAACCTAGTTCCCCAATTGATGGCTTCAACCCTACATCTTCGTACTTCCCCACTACCAAGGTCAGTGGAGGGTGTGATAGGGAATGAGGCACCCCCCATCATTGGTCCCAAATCCCTCTTTCACTGCGCTTTTCCGCACCTCAGGCCTCCATCCTGGTGTAAGTCCCAGCACCATGGGCCGACTAATACGTAAGCCCCTCTTTGCTTCTGACGGACGCATCCTTCGCGACGTGATCGTCAGGTCCTTGGAACCTCTTGTTTCCCACATTGATCATGACTCATGTGGGATTATATTGAGCACTGACCCTGACCCCCACCCTCAGCGAACTATGAGGACGTTGATCCATGTAAAGGCATGGTACGTAGGAAGCCTCTATGAGGTTCAAGCCACATTACTCGGTCGTTCATTCACGTCGAGTTTCGCCCCTGTCCAGCATGACGATAAACTGCATGTCCCCGTCCAGCATGACGATAAACTACATTTCCTCGTCCAGCATGACGTTAAACTGTACACGCTCATCCAACATGATGTTAAACTGTCTTCCCCTTGTCCCGCATGACATTAAAATTCACACCCATTTGAACAATGTGGTCTTTGATCAATGTCAAGGCATGGTACGTAGAAATACTTCACGAGGTTCAAGCCCACCCATCATCCAATTCACATCGAGTTCTACCTTCGTCCAGCGTGACTTTAAACTGTATTCCAGTCCGACGGCAAGCTATTGCGAGCAACCCAAACTATGAGTACTTTGATCTGTGTCAAGGCATGGTACGTAAGAAGCCTCCCTGAGGTGCAAGCCCAACAATCATTGGCCTAGACTGTCTCCTTGTCGGTGTGCCAAGCCCCCCACCCCATTTTCACCCGAACTATGAGGACTTTGATCTATGTCAAGGCATGGTACGTTGGAAGCCTCCCAAAGGTTCAAGCCCATCTCCCATCGAACCAAGGTCCATCATTTATGTCTGTTCGCCAACACCCACCACTCGTCGTTCATTCACGTCAGGGTTCACTACCGTCCTGCATGACGTTAAACTATATTCCTTCAATCCTTTGAACTATGAGGACTTTGATCCATGTCAAGGCATGGTACGTAGGAAACCTTCCCAAGGTTCAAGCCCACCACTAGCGGTCCCACATGTCTACTTTCACGTCGGTTCACCGATGAAAAGCTTTGAACTGCGAGGACATTGATCCATGTCAAGGCATGGTACGTAGGAATCCTCTCTGAGGTTAAATCCCACCCCTCATCGGACCAAGGTCCACTTTCGTGCCAGTCCGCTGACGCATGGGACCAAGGTCCACCTTTACGTCGGTTTGCTGATGACATCCATCGGACCAAGGTCCACTTTCACGTTGGTTTGCCGACGATGTCCCTCTGAACTACGTGGAATTTGATCCATGTCAAGGAATGGTACGTAGGAAGCCTCCCTGAGGTTCAAGCCCATCTCTCATCGGACCAAGGTCCACCTTCACGTCGGTTCGCTGATGATGCCCATCGGACCAAGGTCCACCCTCATGCCGGTTCTCCGGCACCATCCCGAACTACGTGGACACTGATTCCCTGCCACATGGATACGTAGGAATCCCCTTTAAGGCTCAAGCCCATCTTCACCATTGCCCTTGCTATGGTTCCATTCCATTCCACCCTCCACTCCATTCATCCATCCACCATCCACCCCGATCCTCGTCCGAACCGTCATATACCGGTGAGACCATGTCGGTACGCTCCTCTTTACATCCGCCAATGGGCTGGACCCCGGTATCGACATCCCTTCAAGGTAAATCCCTCAATTCGATCTATTCTAGCTAATGCTCTGATCGGGCTGATCCATCTTCGTTGGATTTTAAACCCGCGGTGTACCCTGTGTTAAACACGGGAAGCTAAGGATAACCTCAGATATGTGTCTATGGAATATAATTCCCCACGCTTGAAGGGGGATGCCTCGGGATTCCACGCCCACGAGAAGCCCTGTGACCAGGGATAATAGATAGACATGCCAGGTTCCCCAGCATCCAGACACGCTACTGATGCCTCAAAGCGACTACTCCCCCGACTGAAGGTTGCTGCCCTGATCAGACCCTTTGGAATGTCCCGACAGAAGTTGTGTAATTAACCGGCATCCATGGAAACATGGCATTGGGAAAATTTTCACGAACTACGTATTAAATCTATTATAGAAACCCGAACTAGGTGATGAGTTCTGAGGAGGAATCCACAGAAGGAAGAGCCGACATCCCATCATCCCATTTCAATCAAGGAGCAGACGTCCCTGAATAAGGAGAGAATGTCGCCCGCCTTTGGAAAGAAGGAATGCGGGGCAACAAGCACAGCACGTCCTCGTCCGCGGACGGATGGATGCGCGCGCCCCTACGAAAGCGTCGAAAACACTATGAATTATGAAATTATGAATATGATGAATGATATGAAAATGGGATAAAAGTAATTAGAGGAATTATTTCTTAAGAGTGAAGTTACCACTATTTAACAAACCCATTAGGGGGTTGAATTATGAAGGTCCACTTAAGGGCATTGGATTCATAGTAAAAAAATAGCACCTTTTGGCTAACAGGTCCATTTTGTAGACTACTTATGCAAGGCCACCTAAGGGAATGTGCTGCATAGTCTGGAAAATGATCTCTCAGAAATTTTACTTTTTTATTGTTAAAATCTAGTGAATGTTTATGGACATTCAAATTTTCCAAATCATAGAGTCTTC
>CAUJRU010003718.1:0-35034 GCA_963277665.1 Viscum album
TAATTTCTGTCACGACCCGTCCCAGTGGGGCCCGAGCTGCAACTCCCCAAGCCCGCCTCCAATAGGCCAGGGGCTGGTGACTAGCATCGAGTAGGCATGCTACTAACATGGGAGGCATTGCCTATAAACCTGTACACACGCACACATATCTCCAAGCCCACAAAGATGAAAATTAAAAACCACCAAAGAGAAAATATGCATGCATACACTAAAACCCAACCAACAAAGTACGACAAGAAAGTAAAGTACAAGGAAGTAAAACCTTGGGCCAAAAGTACAAGCCCACCAAAAGAGAGTCCTTAACAAAGTACAACCTGTAAAGAAAGGTGTTGGGACTGCAGTCCGTAGTCGTAGGAACACACCTCGGCCTGTCTGATCTCACTGAGTACCATCCGGTCCTGGTCCGCCTAGAATCTTGTCAAAGGCTCGCTCGTCTGCACAAGACACAACACGTTCGGGCAAAGCCCGTGCAAGGGTGATTATAATAATACCCAGTAGGACACCCCGGAACCACAAAAGAATACAACAAAGGAAATACCAAAAAAGAAAGGTACAATCAGCTCTACATAGTATATGTCTACCGAACATATAACAAGAACATCCAGATATACTCATGCACGATCGACTATCGTGAATACCACCACTAGGATCTAGCTCGAAGATTCCACTAAGCATGCAATCAGGAGAACACACTCCTAGGTCTGAAGAGATAGGTATGAAGTACTTATTCCGGTAGAACACACTCCACAAGTACCTTGAGAACATGATGCTCATATGAGGATCACAACCAAGTCATGGGGTGATTCCGACAACTTAGTCTGAGCTAATCCGCTAAGCATAGGATCGGCGCCCGGGTAAAGTTGGTCACGTCGATACCAAGAACTCTACCTAGGGTTCCAGGAATGAATAGAGGATCCGACTCTAAGTCTCACAGAGGGGATTCCAACAACTCTATTCAGGAAGTCCTGCTGAAGGGATCATACTCCTGTATAAAGGAAATGATACCAGAACCTTCAGGGAAAAGACCAAGGGTACGAACCCTAAGAAAACTAGTCCAAGTCATAGAGGACAAGTGTCTCAAGACATGAATAATTGGTTACACGGCATATAGTATGGTTACACGCCGTGTTCCTTGACCCTGGGTACTGCCCGTGTAAACGGACCGTGTCATTCGTTCAAACTGTGTAAAACTCAACTATACGACGTGTAGAATAATCACACGTCATGTTCCTTTACTTCGGGTACTGCCTGTGTAAACGGCCCATGTCATCCGGCTTGTCGGATAGAAAGTAACTACATGGAATGTAGAAGAATTACACGCCGTGTCCGAGCACCTGGGGCTTGCTCCGTGTACACTGGCCATGTGCCTGTACATGGTCTCTGTCCGTGTCGCCTGCCCGTGTACCAGTACACGGGGTATCTCGTGTATCTGGATGGGTCTAGCCGGGGAGGGGGATACATGTCATGTCCTTGGCCGTGTACCCAACCCGTGTCCATGTACTCCTGGAGTACACGCCAAGTGGTCCGCTGACGAACAAACGCCGTGTAGCCCATACTACATGCCGTGTTGTTGGGATTTTTCCAGAAACGTCGTCTTCCTCCTCGCGCTTCGACCGATCCTCCGGATCTTGATTCGGACATCCGTTTGCCACGAAACTCAGGATCATGGGTCACTTTGTTGCCGTGATGCCAAATTCGAGGGTTTTGGGCCTTGAATCGTCTCGACGGACAACATATGATCTTCTGATGGAAATACGCTCGAAGAGATATTTCTCCCGAATCGCTTAGATCCATCCGTTGTCGTCATAATCGTAGCTCTATTGGTTCGTTCCAGTGTCGGATCTATAATCTCAGATTGTTATGCCGTAGATCAGAGGCGTAATTGATCGTTGTTCTTTATCCCATGAAGAACGAAGAACACGTGTGAAGAACGCGAGGAAAGAATCACAAAAATTGAACAAGAGGGATGAACCTCGATCGTTGTTCGTGACGATCTGGGTTTGTCTCCGTTAGATAAAAAAACAACCTCAATAATCAAAACCTCAAAATCCCCGAAAAAACCCGTCCCACAAGAACGATCGATCTGTGGGATAATCTGTTCATGGATTAGTCAGTGTTCGTCATGGAAATCAAAAACTGGGAGCGAAATCAAAAACAAACATCCTACCTGGATCCACGACGTTCGTTGGCGAAGATCCGGTCACCACGTCGTCGTCGCCGGAAAAGCTTGTCAAGAACACCGTCGCCGCGTTGGGAGGTTTTCTCCAGAGCCTCCAGAGCTGCCAAGGGTTTCAGGGTTATGAGGTTTGTAACCCTGGACCCCTGTGCAAGACTTTAATTAAAATCGATAAAAGATAACCGCTACAACAGATTTAAAAAGATCTCACTGCAGAATAAAATATTTGTATTAAATATTTTATTACTGTTATGCCCAAAAACTAGATTTCACCATCGACCTGCGTCAGCCGATGTTAGGCCTCGCCTAAGGTTAAATCACTGTTCCGAACGCAACAATGCCCTCAAATTTATGATCCGAGCATCCATTCAGGAGTTATTCCACTTTTTCAGGAAAACCGCACGTGCGCGTAATTTAATTATTAAATTAAATTCAAACATTTGTTATGGGCTTACCGGGCCTCGAAACTTCACGCCGTCTCAGAGCCTAGTCTCGAATTAATTCCCATATAATATTAAAATAATACATGGAAAAATCCGAGACATTACATCACACCCACCTTAGGGCTTTTACATCCCCAAAAAGCCAAAACAAGGGATACTCAAAAAGATGTGGGTACTTTACGCGCATCTGAGCCTCCCGCTCCCACGTGCTTTCCTAGAGATTCCTGTGCTGCCACCAGACACACACCAAGGTAATAGCTCGCCCATAAAGAGCCTCAAATGGTGCCATACCAATAGTAGAATGATAACTGTTATTGTAAGTAAACTCCACCAGTGGTAGGTGATCCTCCCAGCTACAACGGAAGTCAAGTATGCAAGCTCGAAGCATATCCTCCAAGACCTGGATGGTTTGCTCTGTCTGACCATCAGTTTGGGGGTAAAAAGCTGTGCTCAAGCGTAACTGAGTCCCAAAACCTTCCTACAATCCCTTCCACAACTGGGATGCGAAACGAGCATCATGATCTGAGATGATCGTGGATGTAACTCCATGAAGTCGAACTATATCTTGCACGTAGAGGCATCCCAAGTTCTCTACTGAACTCTGCTCTCGTATGGCTAGGAAGTGGGCCGACTTGGTGAGCCGATCAAAAATCACCCAGATGGAATCGTGTCCCTTGGACTTACGTGATAAACCCGTCATGAAGTCTATGGATATCCCGTCCCACTTCCACTCTGGCACCTCAAGGGGCGGAGTCAAAACTGCTGGAACCTGGTGCTCAGCCTTTACTTGCTGACAAGTAAGGCACCGAGAAATAAACTTTGCCACACTCTTCTTCATTCCTGGCCACCAGAACTGACATCGGAGGTCCTGATACATCTTTTCCACGCATGGATGTACCACCAAAGGAGATTTATGGAACTCCCTCAGAACCTCCTCCCACAACGTCACTGGTACTTATGTATGCCCTCTGAAAAGAACAACGTGCTCCCCAACTTCTGAATATCCATCAGCCGCAACAACTGTTGATATCTGAGCACGTAGAGTCTCACAGCTAGCATCCTCGCGTTGTGCTTCCCTGACTCACTATAAGAGTGGATGGGTAACAACCATCGACTGAAGGTAAGCTTCCTCATCTCTATCCATGAAGGATAACTGTAAGGAGGCCAACTACCTCGTCGCCTCATCCAGCAACTACGAACTGGATCTCCTACTGAGAGAATCTTCCACAACATTCCCCTTCCTAGGAGTATAAATGATCTCAAAGTCATAATCCTGGAGGAACTCAAGCCATTTCCTTTGTCTCAAATTCAGATCCTTCTGAGAAAGATATATCTGAGACTCTTGTGATCAGAGTAGACGGTAAACCGCTCACCCATCAGGTAGTGCCGCCACATCTTCAATGCGAAGACTACCTCTGCCAACTCAAGATCATGGGTCGCGTAGTTCTGCTCGTGTGGCCTCAACATATGTGAGCCATAGACAATCACTACTTTCCTCTACATCAGGACACAACCAATCCCGGTTCCTGATGCGTCACAGAACACTACGTACTCGACACCCTCCTCCAGTAATCTCAAAATCGGGGTGCTCGTCAGACTCTGTCTCAACTGCTGGAAAGCCTGCTGGCATCTCTCGGTCTACACGAAAGGCTGCCCCTTTCATCTCAAACCTGTCATGGGTGCTAAAATCCTGGAGAAATCAAGAATGAATCTCTGATAGTAGCCTTCCAACCCAAGGAAACTCCGCACCCCCGTCATGCTCCGGGGTGGCTCCCATGCTAGTACTGCCTCCACCTTGCCTGGATCCACTGCTACACCATCTTCTGAGATAACGTGTCCCAGAAAGTGGACCTCCCATATCCAGAACTGACACTTCGAGAGTTTCCCGTACAACTGGTGCTCTCAGAGTGTGTCCAGAACCATCCTTAGGTGTCTCGCGTGCTCCTCCTCGGACGCAGAGTATACAAGGATATCATCGATGAAGACTACTACGAACCGATCTAGATAGGGCTAAAAGATCAGGTTTATGAGTCCCATGAACACTGCCAGGGCGTTAGTCATGCCGAAGGGCATCACCAAGTACTCATAGTGACCATAGCGACATCAGAAAGCTGTCTTCGGTATATCCTCATCCCGTACTCGCAACTGGTGATAGCCTGATCGTAGATCAACCTTCGAGAACCATCATGCCCCTCTCAACTAGTCGAAGAGGTCATCGATCCTCAGTAGTGGATACCGGTTCTTCACGGTAACCTAATTCAAGCACCAGTAATCCACACATAGCCTCAATCTCCTGTCTGCCTTCTTGGAAAACAGTATTGGGGCCGCTTAGGGTGAAACGCTGGGTCTCAGAAAGCCCTTATTCTGCAAGTCCTCCAGCTGCACCCTCAGCTCACGAAGCTCTGCAGGAGCCATCCGATATGCTGATGCTGATATCGGTGTCGTCCTGGGTTGCAACTCAATGCAGAAATCTATCTCCCGACGGGGAGGTAGTCTGGGGGCATCCTCTGGAAAGACGTCCTCGTACTCAGCCACTACTGCTGGAAACTGGAAACTCGTAACATCTACTGCGCCAAGGGCTAGGCTAGCCAACTGATGTGAAATCGGTTGTGCCTTCCTATGCACGAGTCCATTCTACGCTGCCTGGGTCTCTCTTTCACCGACAAAAGAGAACCTCGTTCCATCACTGCGGACACACCGCACCCTTCGCCTAAAACAGTCGATCTGGGCATGAACTGTGGATAGCCAATCCATACCAAGAATGACATCTTAAGGCCTCGACGCTACCACCAAGAGGTTCCAACCGAAAATCTCACCTCCAAGGGTCGGGTCACACTATCTACAGAGGTCTACGATCCCTGAATCTTCTATAGTCAGTGTTTCTAAGCGTAAGTGTTGAGTCAACGACTCAACTGGAATCTCAAGGTCTCGAAGAAGATAAGCAGCCAGAAAGGAATGACTAGAACCTATGTCTATCATTACGACAACCAAAGTAGAAAAGACACAGATAGTACCTCTAATCATTCCGAGAGTACCTGGGTCATAAGCCTCTGCTGTCTACATCTGTCCCTACCTCTATCCACCAGCTCCTTGAGCATGGGGTGGACCTCCTGAGGGTGGTGGTGGTAAAAGGTCAAAATGCCGACCACCTCCAGCTGCTCTCCCATATCCCCTACCTCGTCCGCCTCCCCACAAATCTGTCTGCTCCACACGTTGCCTCTGCCTCGGTGGTCCATCCACTGATCCCGTGTTAGTAGTACAACGGGTCGGACAATCTCGAGCGAGATGTCCCCTCCCATCACATGAGTAGCATCACCTCTCTCGAGGCTGGCTGGATGCGCCCTGCGAACCTTGTACGGTAGATCCCCTGTTCTGGGATCTCCTTTGAAAATGTCTCCCATGCCTGGGTCCCTGACCTCAGCTCCCAACTACCGAGGTCTCTGCTCCAGCTCGCCCACTACTGACAACTGCCAGCTGTCTCTGCTCTGCCAAGAAGCTCTCGACCACCAAATCCCGCACGAGCACCCCAGCATAAGTAGGAATTCTCATAGGGATGATGCTAGCTCAGATATCCCAGTGCAAGACTTTATCAAAAGTCCGAGCTCTGAAGTACTGATCTCTGACCATATCCATCGAGTATCATGAGAGGTCAGTAAACCTCAATGAATAGTCAGCCACCGTCATGGTTCCCTTCTGGAGATGAAGAAGCTCCTGTATACGTACTGCTCTCAGGGTAACCGGTGAAAACTCCTCTCTGAAGATACGCTCAAACTTCGACCATGAAAGTGTTGCCTCATCATGATTCTGGATAACCAAACTCCACCATCATCCTGCCAAGCCCTGTAGAAGGCTCGCTGCCAGGATCACCATCTGGTCTGCTGGTGTCCTGACCAAACGGAAGACTCTGGTCACTACCTCAAGCCAGTCCTCTACTGCCTAAGGGTGATGCTCACCTCGAAACCTGAGGGGTCGCTGTCTCTGAAACTTGTGGAGTGTGCTCAGCCTGCGCTTCTCCTCCGCTGGTACAGTAGGAACAAAACACTGCTTCAGAGGTGGCAGAACAATTGGAACACCATCTGATGGTAAAGCTGGGGGATCCAGTCCCTGTATCGAAGCTTCATCACTGAGGGGGTCATCCTCGTGATCGAGCTGCTGGATCCTAGTGGGTGCGCATCACGGAGGCATCCTGTTAAAGAAACAAGATGTATCTCAGTCAGTGAGTATATCTGGAGAGCCGACTCAAGAAGGACATGGAAACCACAACCCATTCCTATATGATTCAGGTACCATTATTTCCCCCCCTGAAACTAGTGTTCTCATGTTTCGATTCAAAAAGCAAGTTATCAGAGTCCTGGTGTATGGATACGTCAGCCGCCCGCACCAACACTGGGGTCCCTGGCTTGAAAGCCGAACTCGAAACACTTAACACTGTTTCCCCAAACCAACTCACAGACTCTCAGTCTTACATTAGAACCGACCACCTTTGATACCACTCTGTCACGACCCGTCCTAGTGGGGCCCGAGCCGCAACTCCCCAAGCCCGCCTCCAATAGGCCAGGGGTTGGTGACTAGCACCAAGTAGGAATACTACTAACATGGGAGGCATTGCCTATAAAACTGTACACACGCACACGCATCTCCAAGCCCACAAAGTTGAAAAGTAAAAACTAACAAAAGGAAAAGATGCATGGATACACTAAAACCCAACCAACAGAGTATGACAGGAAAGTAAAGTACAAGGAAGTAAAACCCTGGGCCAAAAGTACAAGCCCACCAAAAGAGAGTCTGTAATAAAGTCCAACCTGTAAAGAAAGGTGATGGGACTGCAGTCCGTAGTCGTAGGAACACACCTCGACCTGTCTGATCTCACTGAGTACCGTTCGGTCCTGGTCCACCTAGAATCCTATCAAAGGCTCGCTCATCTGCACAAGACACAACATGTACGGGCAAAGCCCGTGAAGGGGTGAGTATAACAATACCCAGTAGGACACCCTGAAACCACAAAGGAATACAACAAAGGAATACAACAAAGGAAATACCACAAAATAAAGGCACAGTCAGCTCTACACAGTATATGTATACCGAACATATAACAAGAACATCCAGATATACTCATGCACGATCGACTATCGCGAATACCACCACTAGGATTGAGCTCGAAGATTCCACTAAGCATGCAACTGGGAGAACACACTTCTAGGTCTGACAGAGTGGTATCAGAGGTGGTCGGTTCTACCATAGGACCGAGATTCTATGAGTTGGTTTGGGGAAATATTGTTAAGTGTTTTGAGTTCAGATTTCAGGCCAGGGACCCCAGTGTTGGTGTGGGGGGCCAACGTATCCATACACTAGGACTATGATAACTTGATTTTTGACTCAAAACATGAGAAAACTAGTTTCAGGGGAAAAATAATGGTACATGCATCATATAGGAATGGGTTGTGGTTTCCATTTCCTTCTTGAGTCAGCTCTTTAGATATACTCACTGACTGAGATACATCTTGATTCTTTAACAGGATGCCTCCGCGACGCGCACCCGCTAGGATCCAATAGCTCGATCACGAGGATGACCCCCTCAATGATGAAGCTTTGATACATGGACCAGATCCCCCAGCTTTACCATCAGGTGGTGTGCTAGTTGTTTCGCCACCTGTGGAGCAGTGTTTTGTGCCTGCTATACCAGTGGAGGAGGAGCGCAGGTTGAGCGCACTCCACGAGTTTTAGAGATAGAGACCCCTCAGGTTTCGAGGTGAGCCTGACCCTCAGGCAGTAGAGGACTGGCTTGAGGTAGTGGCCAGAGTCTTCCGTTTGGTCAGGACACCAGTAGACCAGATGGTGATACTAGCAGTGAGCCTTCTGCAGGGCTCAGCAGGACGATGGTGGAGTTTGGTTATCCAGACTCATGACGATGTGACACTTTCATGGTCAGAGTTTGAGCATCTCTTCAGAGAGGAGTTTTCACCGGTAACCCTGAGAGCAGTACGTATACAGGAGCTTCTTCAGCTCCAGCTGGGAACCAAGATAGTGGCTGACTATTCATCGAGGTTTACTGACCTCTCACGATACTCGATGGATATAGTCAGAGATCAGTACTTCAGAGCTCAGACTTTTGAGCGAGGCTTGCCTAGAGATATCCGATCTAGCATCATCCCTATGAGAATTCCTTCTCATGCTGGGGTGCTCGAGCGGGCTTTGGTGGTCGAGAGCTTCTTGGCAGAGCAGAGACAACCGGTAGTTGTTAATAGTGGGCGAGCTTGAGAAGAGACCTCGGCAGCTGGGAGCCGACATCAGGGACCCAAGCGTGGGAGATGTTTTCAGAGGAGATTCCAGGATAGGGGATCTACCGTATAGGGTTCACAGGGCACATACATCCATCCCCGAGAGAGGCAATTCTACTCATGTGATGGCAGGGGACATCTCGCTTGAGATTGTCCGACCCGCCGTACTACTGACACGGGAGAAGTGGATGGACCACCGAGGCAGAGGCAACATGTGGAGCAGACAGATCCGAGGGGCGGTGGGCGTGGTAGGGGAGCTAGAAGAGCAGCTGGAGGTGGTCAACGTTTTGACCTTTTACCACCACCACCCCCAGGAGGTCCACCCTAGGCTCAGGGAGCTGGTGGACAGAGGCAGGGACAGCTGTAGGCGGCAGAGGCTTATGACCCAAGTACTCCCGAGATGATTAGAGGTCCTATCTATGTCTTTTATACTTTGGATACCGCAATGATAGACACAGGTGATAGTCATTCCTTTCTGGATACTTATCTTGTTCGAGACCTTGAGATTCCAGTCGAGCCGTTGACTCGACCCTTACGCTTAGAAACACTGACTGGAGAAGATTCAGAGATCACACACCTCTATAGATAGTGTGACCTAACCCTCAGAGGCAGGAGTTTCAGTTGGAACCTCTTGGTGGTAGCATCGAGGCCTTACGATTTCATTCTTGGTATGGATTGGATATCCACAGTTCATGCCCAGATCGACTGTTTTAGGCGAAGGGTGCGGTGTGTCCGCAGTGATGGAATGAGGTTCTCTTTTGTCGGTGAAAGAGAGACACAGACAGTGCAGGATGGACTCGTGCATAGGAAGGCACAACCAATTTCACATCAGTTGGATAGCCTAGCCCTTGGCACAACAAATGTTACGAGTTTCCAGTTTCCAGCATTAGTGGATGATTACGAGGAAGTGTTTCCGGAGGATGTCCCCGAACTACCTCCCCATCGGGAGATAGATTTTTTGCATTGAGTTGCAACCCAAGACGACCTCGATATCAACATCAGCATATCAGATGGCTCCTGCAGAGCTTCATGAGCTGAGGGTGCAGCTGGAGGACTTGCAGAATAAGGGATTTGTGAGACCCAGTGTTTCACCCTGGGTGGCCCCAGTGCTGTTTGCCAAGAAGGCAGACAGGAGCTTGAGGCTATGTGTGGATTACCGGCGCTTGAATCAGGTGACTGTGAAGAACTGGTATCCACTACCAAGGATCGATGACCTCTTTGACTAGTTGATAGGGGCATCATGGTTCTCGAAGGTTGATCTACGATCAGGCTATCACTAGTTGCGAGTACGGGATGAGGATATACCGAAGAAGACTTTTCGATGTCGCTACGGTCACTATGAGTAGTTGGTTATGCCCTTCGACATGACGAACGCCCCAGAAGTGTTCATGAGACTCATGAACTGGATCTTTCAACCCTATCTAGATCGGTTTATAGTAGTCTTCATCGATGATATCCTTGTGTACTCTGCGTCTGAGGGGGAGCACGCGAGAAACCTAAGGATGGTTCTGGACACACTCAGAGAGCACCAATTGTACGGGAAACTCTCAAAGTGTAAGTTCTGGATACGGGAGGTCCACTTTCTGGGATACGTTATCTCAGCAGATAGTGTAGCAGTGGACCTAGCCAAGGTGGAGGCAATACTATCATGGGATCCACCCCGGAGTGTGATGGAGGTGAAAAGTTTCCTTGGGTTTGCAGGCTACTATCAGAGATTCATTCTTGATTTATCTAGGATTTCAGCACCCATGACAGCTTTGACTTGAAAGGGGCAGCCTTTCGTGTGGACCGAGAGATGCCAGCAGGCTTTCCAGCAGTTGAGACAGAGTCTGACAAATGCCCCGATCTTAAGATTACCGGATGAGGGCGTCGAGTACGTAGTGTTCTGCGATGCATGAGGAACTGGGTTTGGTTGTTTCCTGATGCAGAGGCAAGCGGTGATTTCCTATGGCTCACGTTAATTGAGTCCACACAAGAAGAACTACGCGACCCATGATCTTGAGTTGGAAGTGGTAGTCTTCACATTGAAGATGTGGTGGCACTACCTGATGGGCGAGCAATTTACCATATACTATAATCACAAGAGTCTCAGATATATCTTTTCTCAGAAGGATCTGAATTTGAGACAAAGGCGATGGCTTGAGTTCCTCCAGGATTACGACTTTGAGATCATTGGGAGGTTTTCTCCAGAGTCTCCAGAGCCGCCAAGGGTTTTAGGGTTATGAGGTTTGTAACCCTATACCCCTGCACAAGCCTTTAATTAAAAAGGATAAAAGATAACCGCTGCAACATATTTAAAAAGATCTTGCTGTAGAATAAAATATTTGTATTAAATATTTTATTACTGTTACGCCCAAAAACTAGATTTCACCACTGACCTGCGCCAACCGATGTTAGGCCTCACCTAAGGTAAAATCATTGTTCCGAACGCAAAGGTGCCCTCAGATTTCTGATCTGATCACCCGTTCAAGAGTTATTCCACTTTTTTAGGAAAACCGCACGTGCGCGTAATTTAATTATTAAATTAAATTCAAACATTTGTTCTAGGCTCACCGGGTCTCGAAACTGCACACCATCTTAGATCTTGGTCTCAAATTAATTCCCATATAATATTTAAAATAATACATGGAAAAATCCAGAACATTACATCACACCCACCTTAGGGCTTTTACATCCCCAAAAATCCAAAACAAAGGCTACTCAAAAAGATGTGGGTACTACATGCGAATCTGAGCCTCCCGCTCCCACGTGATCTCCTAGAGATTCCTGTGCTACCACCGGACACGCACCAAGAGAATAGCTCACCCACGAAGGATCTTCTCCTGCCGATCCTCGATCTCCACTGGGTACTCTGCAAAGGTCACTCCATTATCGATGTCCAGCTCGCCCGAGTCGATAACGTGCGATGGATCTTGCACGTACCTCTGTAGCTACGACACATGGAAGACATTGTATACTCGATCCATCTGAGGAGGTAGAGCCAAGAGATATGACACCTCGCCAACTCTACTCAGAATCTGAAAACAGCCAACGAACCTCAGAGATAGCTTGCCGCCTCGTCCAAATCTCTGCAATCCCCATCGAGGTGAGACCCGAAGGAACACATGGTCTCCTTCCTCGAATTCCAAGGGCCTCCACCTCCTGTCGGAATAAGACTTTTGCCGACTCTGTGCAGTCTTCATCCGCTCCTGGATGAACTGCACCTTCTCTATAGTAGCTCTCACCAACTCTGGGCCCATGAGTGCTGACTCTCCTGGGTCAGTCCAACAAAGTGGTGACCTACAAGGTTGCCCGTACAGAGCCTCGAATGGTGCCATACCAATAGTGGAATGATAACTGTTGTTATAAGAAAATTCCACCAGTGGCAGGTGATCCTCCTAGCTACCACTAAAGTCAAGCATGCAAGCTCTAAGAATATCCTCCAGGACCTGAATGGTCCACTCTCTCTGACCACCAGTCTGGGGATGAAACGCTGTGCTCAAGCGTAACTGAGTCCCAAAAGCTTCCTGCAATCCCTTCCACAACTGGGATGTGAAACAAGTATCACGATCTGAGATGATCATGGATAGAACTCCATGAAGTCGAACTATCTACTGCACGTAGAGGCGTCCCAAGCTCTCTACTAAACTCTGCTCTCGTATGGCTAGGAAGTGGGCCGACTTGGTGAGCCGATCAACGATCACCCATATGACATTGTGTCCCTTGGATGTATGTGGTAAACCCATCATGAAGTCCATGGATATACCATCCCACTTCCACTCTGGCACCTCAAGGGGTGGAGTCAAACCTATTGGAACTTGGTGCTCAACCTTTACTTGCTGACAAGTAAGGCACTGAGAAAAAAACTCTGCCACACTCTTCTTCATTCCTGGCCACCAGAACTGATGTCGGAGGTCCTGATACATATTTGCCACACCTGGATGTACCGCCAAAGGAGATGTATGGAACTCCCTCAGAACCTCCTCCCGCAACGTCACTGGTACTTCTATATTCCCTCTGAAAAGAACAACATGCTCCCCACATTCTGAATATCCATCAGTCGCAACACCTGTGGATATCTGAGCACGTAGAGTCTCACAGCTAGCATCCTTGCACTGTGCTTCTCTGAATCGCTGTAAGAGTGGAGGGGTAACAACCATCAACTGAAGGTAAGCTCCCTCATATCTATCCACGAAGGATAACTGTAAGGAGGCCAACTGCTTCGTCGCCTCATCCAGCAATTACGAACTGGATCTTTTGCTGAGAGCATCTTCCACAATGTTTCCCTTACCAGGATTATAAACAATCTCAAAGTCATAATCCTGGAGGAACTCAAGCCATCACCTTTGTCTCAAATTTATATCCTTATGAGAAAAGATATATTTGAGACTCTTGTGATCATAGTAGATGGTAAACCACTCTCCCATCAGGTAGTGCCACCAAATCTTCAATGCGAAGACTACCGCTGCCAACTCAAGATCATGGGTCGCGTAGTTCTGCTCATGTGACCTCAACTGACATGAGCCATAGACAATCACCGCTTGCCTCTACATCAGGACACAACCAATCCCGATTCTTGATGCACCGCAGAACACTACGTACTCGACACCCTCCTCCGGTAATCTCAATATCGGGGCGCTCTTCAGACTCTGTCTCAACTACTAGAAAGCCTACTGGCATATCTCGGTCCACACGAAAGGCTTCCCCTTTCGGGTAAAAGCTTTCATGGGTGCTGAAATCCTGGAGAAATCAAGAATGAATCTCCGATAGTAGCCTGCCAACCCAAGGAAACTCTGCACCTCCGTCACGTTCCGGGGTGCCTCCCATGCTAGTACTGCCTCCACCTTGGTTGGTTCCACTGATACACCATCTGCTGAGATAACGTGTCCCAGAATGTGGACCTCCCGTATCCAGAACTGACACTTATAGAGTTTCCCATACAACTGGTGATCTTGGAGTGTGGTGCTCCTCCTCAGATGAAAAGTACACAAGGATATCATCTATGAAGAATACTATGAACTGATCTAGATAGGGATGAAAGATCTAGTTCATGAGTCCCATGAACACCGCTGGGGCGTTCGTCACGCCGAAGGGCGTCACCAAGTACTCATAGTGACCGTAGCGACATCAGAAAGTCGTCTTCAGTATATCCTCATCCCATACTCACAACTGGTGATAACCTGATCGTAGATCAACATTCGAGAACCATCATGCCCCTCTCAACTGATCGAAGAGGTCATCGATCATCAGTAGTGGATACCGGTTCTTCACGGTCACCTAATTCAAGTGCCAGTAATCCACACATAGCCTCAAGCTCCCATCTACCTTCTTGGAGAATAGCACTGGGGCCGCCCAGGGTGAAACACTGGGTCTCACAAATCCCTTCTTCTGCAAGTCGTCCAGCTGCACCCCCAGCTCACGAAGCTCTGCAGGAGCCATCCAATATGCTGATGCTGATATCGGTGTCGTCCCGGGTTGCAACTCAATGCAGAAATCTATCTCCCAACGGGGAGGTAGTCCGGGGATATCCTCCGGAAAGACGTCCTCATACTCAGCCACTACTGCTGGAAACTGGAAACTCGTAACATATGTTGCGCCAAGGGCTAGGCTAGAAAACTGATGTGAAATCGGTTGCGCCTTCCTACTCACGAGTCCCTCTTGTGCTTCCTGGGTCTCTCTTTCACCGACAAAAGAGAACCTCGTTCCATCACTGTGGACACACTGCACCCTTCGCCTAAAATAGTCGATCTGGGCATGAATTGTGGATAGCCAATCCATACCAAGAATGACATCATAAGGCCTCAACACTACCACCAAGAGGTTCCAACCAAAACTCTCACCTCCAAGGGTTAGGTCACACTGTCTACAGAGGTCTGTGACCTCTGAATCTTCTCCAGTCGATGTTTCTAAGCGTAAGGGTTGAGTAAACAGCTCAACTGGAATCTCAAGGTCTCGAACAAGATAAGCAGCCAGAAAGGAATGACTAGCACCTGTGTCTATCATTACGACAACCAAAGTAGAAAAGACACAGATAATACCTTTAATCATTCCGGGAGTACCTGGGTCATAAGCCTCTGCTGCCTGCAGCTGTCCCTGCCTCTGTCCAACAGCTCCCTGAGCCTGGGGTGGACCTCCTGGGGGTGGTGGTGGTAAAAGGTCAAAATGCTGGCCACCTTTAGCTACTCTCCCAGCTCCTCTACCGCGTCCGCCGCCCTGCAGATCTATCTACTCCACACGTTTCCTTTGCCTCAGTGGTCCATCCACTACTCCCATGTCAGTAGTACGGTGGGTCGGACAATCTCGAGCGAGATGTCCCCTACCATCACATGAGTATCATCGCCTCTCTCGATGATGGCTGGATGCACCATGCGAACCTTGTACAGAAGATCCCCTATCCTGGGATCTCCTTTGAAAATGTCTCCCATGCCTGGGTCCCTGACATCAACTCCCTGCTGCCGAGGTTTGTACTCCAGCTCACCCACTACTAACAACTGCCGGCTGTCTCTACTCTGCCAAGAAGCTCTCGACCACAAAAGTCCACTCGAGCACCCCATAATAAGTATGAATTCTCATAGGGATGATGATAGCTCAGATATCTCTGCGCTTGCCCCACTCAAAAGTCTGAGCTCTGAAGTACTGATCTCTGACCATATCCATCGAGTACCACGAGAGGTCGGTAAATCTCGATGAATAGTCAGCCACAGTCATGGTTCCCTACTGGAGCTGAAGAAGATCCTGTATATGTACTTCTCTTAGGGTAACCGGTGAAAAATCCTCTCTAAAGAGACGCTCAAACTCCGACCATGCAAGTGTCGCCTCGTTGTGAGTCTGGATAACCAAACTCCACCATCGTCCTGCCGAGCCCTGTAGAAGACTCGCTGCCAGGATCACCATCTGGTCTGCTGGTGTCCTGACGAAACAGAATACTCTATCCATTGCCTCAAGCCAGTCCTCTGCTGCCTGAGGGTCAGGCTCGCCTCGAAACCTGAGGGGCCTCTATCTCTGAAACTCGTGGAGTGCGCTCAGCCTGCGCTCCTCCTCCACTAGTACAACAGGAACTAAACACTACTCCACAGGTGGCAGGATAATTGCCACACCACCTGATGGTAAAACTAGGGGATTCGGTCCCTGTATCGAAGCTTCATCACTAAGGGGGTCATCCTCGTGATCGAGCTGCTGGATCCTAGCGGGTGTGTGTTGTAGAGGCATCCTGTTAAAGAAAAAAGATGTATCTAAGTTAGTGAGTATATCTGGAGAGCTGAATCAAGAAGGACATGGAAACCACAATCCATTCCTATATGATGCACATACCATTATTGTTCCCCTGCAACTAGTGTTATCATGTTCCGAGTCGAAAAGAAAGTTATCAGAGTCCTGGTGTGTGGATACGTCGGCCGCCCGCACCAACACTGGGGTCCCTGGCCTGAAATCCAAACTCGAAACACTTAACATGGTTGCCCCAAACCAACTCACAGACTCTCGATCCTAAGGTAGAACCGACCACCTCTGATACCACTCTATCATGACCCGTCCCAGTGGGGCTCGAGACGAAACTCCCCAAGCCCACCTCTAATAGGCCAGGGGCTGGTGACTAGCACTGGGTAGGCATGCTACTAACATGGGAGGCATTGCCTATAAACCTATACACACGCACGCACATCTCTAAGCCCACAAAGCTGAAAAAAAGTAAAAACTAATAAAAGGAAAAGATGCATGCATACACTAAAACCCAACCAACATAGTACGAAAGGAAAGTAAAGTACAAGAAAGTAAAATCCTGGGCCAAAAGTACAAGCCCACCAAAAGAGAGTCTGTAAAAAAGTCCAACCTGTAAAGAAAGGTGCTGGGACTGCAGTCTGTCACCGTAGGAACACACCTCGGCCTGTCTGATCTCATTGAGTACCGTCCGGACCTGGTCTGCCTAGAATCCTATCAAAGGCTCGCTCGTCTGCACATGACACGACACATGCGGGCAAATCCCATGCAGGGGTGAGTATAACAATACCCAGTAGGACACCCCGAAACCACAAAGGAATACAAAAAAGGAAATACCACAAAAGAAAGGTACAATTAGATCTACACAGTATATGTCTACCGAACATAAAACAAGAACATCAAGATATACTCATGCATGATCAACTATCGCGAATAACACCACTAGGATCCAGCTCGAAGATTCCACTAAGCATGAAACCGAGAGAACACACTCCTAGGTCTAAAGATAGAGGTATGGAGTACTCATTCTGGGAGAACACACTCCACAAGTACCTTGAGAACATGATTCTTAGATGAGGATCACAACCAAGTCATGGTGTGATTCCAACAACTCAGTCTGAGCTAATCCGCTAAGCAGAGGATCGGCGCCCGGGTAAAGTTGGTCACGTCGATACCAAGAACTCTACCTAGGGTTCCAGGAATGAATAGAGGATCCGACTCTAAGTCTCATAGAGTGGATTCCAATAACTCTATTCAGGAAGTCCTTCTGAAGGTATCATACTCCTGTATAAAGGAAATGTTACCAGAACCTTCAGGGAAAAGACCAAGGGTACGAACTAGTCCAAGTCACAGAGGAAAAGTGGATCAAGCCATGAAGAATTGGTTACACGACGTTTAGTATGGTTACATGCCATGTTCCTTGACCCCGAGTACTACCCGTGTAAATGGCCTGTGTCATCCGTTCAAACTGTGTAAAAATCCTGACTACACGGCGTGTGTTCATCAGCAGACCACTTGGCGTGTACTCCGGAAGTACATGAACATGGTTTGGGTACACGGTCATAGACACTGTGTGTATCCCCCTCCCCAGCCAGACCCAGCCAGATACACAGGATACCCCGTGTACTAGTACACGGGCAGGCGACACGGACAAAGACCGTATACGGGCACATAGCCAACGTACACGGAGCGAGCCCCGGGTGCTCGGACACTGCGTGTGATTCTTCTACACGCTGTGTAGTTACTTTCTATCCGACAAGACATATGACACGAGCTGTTTACACAGGCAGTACCCGGAGTCAAGGAACACAACGTGTGATTATTCTACACGTCGTGTAGTTGAGTTTTACACAGTTTGAACGGATGACACAGGTTGTTTACACAGGAAGTACCTGGGGTCAAGGAACATGGAATATAACCATACTACACGTCGTGTAACCAATTATTCATGGATTGATCCACTTTTCCTCTATGACTTGGACTAGTTTTCTTAGGGTTCGTACCCTTGGTCTTTTCCCTGAAGGTTCTGGTATCATTTCTTTTATACAAGAGTATGATCCCTTCAGAAGGACTTCCTGAATAGAGTTGTTGGAATCCCCTCTGTGAGACTTAGAGCTGGATCCTCTATTCATTTCTGGAACCCTAGGTAGAGTTCTTGGTATCGACGTGACCAGATTTACCCAGGCACCGATCCTCTGCTTAGCGGATTAGCTCAGACCGAGTTGTCGGAATCACCCCATGACTTGGTTGTGATCCTCATATGAGCATCATGTTCTCAAGGTACTTGTGGAGTGTGTTCTCCCGAAACGAGTACTTCATACCTCTCTCTTCATACCTAGGAGTGTGTTCTCCCGGTTTCATGCTTAGTGGAATCTTTGAGATGTATCAAGTAGGCATGCTACAAACATGGGATACATTGCCTATAAACCTGTACACACACACACACACACATCTCCAAGCCCACAAAGCTGAAAAGTAAAAACTACCAAAAGGAAAAGATGCATGCATACACTAAAACCCAACCAATAGAGTACGACAGGAAATTAAAGTACAAGGAAGTAAAACCCTGGGCCAAAAGTACAAGCCCACAAAAAGAGAGTCCGTAACAAATTCCAAACTGTAAAGAAAGGTGCTGGGACTGCAGTCTGTAGCCATAGAAATACACCTTGTCCTGTCTGATCTCACTGAGTACCATCCGGTCTTGGTCTACCTAGAATCCTATCAAAGGCTCGCTCATCTGCACAAGACACGACACGTGCGGGCAAAGCCCATGCAGGGGTGAGTATAACAATACCCAGTATGACACCCCAGAACCACAAAGGAATACAACAAAGGAAATACCACAAAAGAAAGGTACAGTCAGATCTACACAATATATGTATACCGAACATATAACAAGAACATCCAGATATACTCATGCACGATCAACTATCGCGAATACCACCACTAGGATCCAGCTCGAAGATTCCACTAAGCATGCAAAAGGAGAACACACTCCTAGGTCTGAAGAGAGAGGTATGAAGTACTCATTCTGGTAGAACACACTCCACAAGTACCTTGAGAGCATGATGCTTAGATGAGGATCACAACCAAGTCATGGGGTGATTCTGACAACTCAGTCTGAGCTAATCCGCTAAGCAGAGGATCAACGCCCGGGTAAAGTTGGTCACGTCGATACCAAGAACTCTACCTAGGGTTCCAGGAATAAATAGAGGATCCAGCTCTAAGTCTCATAGAGGGGATTCCAACAACTCTATTCAGGAAGTCCTGCTGAAGGGATCATACTCAAGTATAAAGGAAATGATACCAGAACCTTCAGGGAAAAGACCAAGGGTACGAACCCTAAGAAAACTAGTCCAAGTCATAGAGGAAAAGTGGCTCAAGCCATGAAGAATTGGTTACACGGCATGTAGTATGGTTACACATCGTGTTCCTTGACCCCGAGTACTGCCCAGGTAAACAACCCATGTCATCCCTTCAAATTGTGTAAAACTCAACTACACGGTGTGTTGAATAATCACACGCCGTGTTCCTTGACTCCGAGTACTGCCCGTGTAAACGACCCATGTCATCCAGCTTGTCGGATAGAAAGTAACTACACGGCGTGTATAAGAATCACACGCCATGTCCGAGCACCTGGGGCTCGGTCAGTGTACGCTGGCCATGTGCCCGTACACGGTCTCTGTTCGTGTCGCCTACCCGTGTACCAGTACATGGGGTATCTCGTGTATCTGGCCGGGTCTGGCTGGGGAGGGGGATACACGCCGTGTCCTTGGCCATGTACCCACCCCGTGTTAGTGTACTCCCATAGTACACGCTAAGTGGTCCGCCGATGAACACATGCCATGTAGCCCATACTACATGCCAAGTAGTCGAGATTTTTCTAGAAATGTCGTCTTCCTCCTTGCGCTTCGGCCGATCCTCCGGATCTCGATTCGGACGTCCATTTTCCACGAAACTCAGGATCATGGGTCTCTTCGTCGTTGTGATACCAAATCCGAGGGTTTTGGGCCTTGAATCGGCTCGACGAACAACATATGATCTTCCAATGGAAATACGCTTGAAGAGAAATTTCTCCTGAATCGCTTATATCCATCTGCTGTTGTCATAATCATAGCTCCATTGGTTCATTCCAGTGTCGGATCTATAATATCAGATCATTACGCTGTAGATCGGAGGCATAATCGATCGTTGTTCTTTATCCCGTGAAGAACGAAGAACGCGTGTGAAGAACGCGAGGAAAGAATCACAAAAATCGAACAAGAGGGACGAACCTCAATCGTTGTTCGTGACGATCTGGGTTTGTCACCGTTAGATCAAAACCAAAACAACCTCAAGAATAAAAACCTCAAAATCCCCGCAAAAACCCGTCCCACAAGAATGATTGATCCGCGGGCTAATATGTTCATGGATTAGTCCATGTTCGTTGTGGAAATCAAAAAAGAGGAAGGAAATCAAAAACAAACATCCTACCTGGATTTGCGACGTTCGTTGGCGAAGATCCGGTCGCTGCATTGTTTTCACCGACGAAGCTTGTCAAGAACACCATCGCCACGTTGGGAGGTTTTCTCCAGAGCCTCCAGAGCCTCCAAGGGTTTCAGGGTTATGAGGTTTGTAACCCTGGACCCCTGCGCAAGCCTTTAATTAAAAAGGATAAAAGATAACCGCTGCAACATATTTAAAAAGATCTCGCTGCAGAATAAAATATTTGTATTAAATATTTTATTACTATTATGCCCAAAAACTAGATTTCACCACCGACCTACACCGGCCGATGTTAAGCCTCGCCTAAGGTAAAATAACTGTTCCGAACGAAACAGTGCCCTCATATTTCTGATCCGAGCACCCGTTCAGGAGTTATTCCACTTTTTCAGGAAAAATGCACGTGTGCGTAATTTAATTATTAAATTAAATTAATTTTTTTTTCCAGGCTTACCGGGCCTCGGAACTACACGCCGTCTTAGAGCCTAGTCTCGAATTAATTCCCATATAATATTAAAACAATACATGGAAAAATCTGGGACATTACAATTTCATTAAACCAGAGGGGGCATAAAAGACAAGGGTTTTTTTTTACTTCTCATTATTTTTTAGCTTCCAAATTTATATTTCAAGCGAATCCTTCTTGGTAAATCCCTCAGTTCCTCCTCATTTTACTTTTTCCATCTCTTTTCTTCTTCTCTTGGTTTCTTCTTCCTCACAAAACCCTAACAAGCATAGGGGTTGTGATTTATGGTTAGTAATGGTTTTAATTTGAGGGTTGTGGTGTATAGTGATTTATAGGGAACCAAAGGTGTCTTGTTACAACCACTTTCATGGAATTTACACTTGATTCGAGGTAGATGTTTTTGTAAAATTTATTTTAAAGGCATGTCATTGTGTACTTTAGAATTTTAAATGTATTATTTATTAAATTACTTTTATATGTGATATTTTTTGTTCTTGAAAATAGTTTTAAAGAGGTTTCTCACATGACATAAAAGGGAATTTAATGATTTTTTAGTTTTTCAAGGGTCATTTGAATGCAAAGTGTTTTAGAAAAGTTATAAAAGACAGTTTAAATAAATAATTATATTTTAATGGGATTTGAACCCATTTGGTTCATGAAATGGATGGAGAATGATGTATTGTATTTTTAAGAGCCTTATAAAAAGGTGGATTGGTTCTTTAAATGGTTTTAAGTGTGGTTTTGAATAAAAAAATTTAAGAAATATTTTATAAATTGTTATTTAATTGATAAAAATACTTGAAACTCCAAGTTTGTTTTATAAGAAAGCCTATTTGACACTTATTAATGGTTTTTTAAATGAGTGGGTGTGTGAGAACCTTTTTGTTCCACTTTATCTTTTTTCCCATTATAGATGGTGTTTGATGTATGTGGAGAATTGGTGATGTATCTAATGTGTCACGACCCGACCCGTACCGGGGCTCGAGCCGCAATTACCCAAAGCCCGCCTCTATAGGCCAGGGGCTGGAGACCAACGCAGAAGGAACAACAAACTAGGGGAGGCCTTTGCCTAAGAAACTGTACACACACACACAACCAACTCATTGCAAAAGTGCATAGAAAAGAAAGAAAGATACAACATTGCTAAAAAGGGAAACCAACATACATGCATCGACCTCTAACCATTACAAGTAATGTGCTGAAAAGTACTGTCAAGTAAGCTGTACAGTAAAAGGGGCAAAACACGTGCCCAACCAGAAAGGTGCTACAACCCAGCAATAGGTAAAATGAAAGTAAACTGCTGGTGAGTCTCACACCCAGAAATCCTCCTATGACCATTGAACGCAGCCCAAGATCCTGTGTCCTCTACGCTCCTTTATAGTCTCAATCGACCTGTCCGTCATCTGCAAGGGCACACCAAGTGCGGGAAAATCCCAAGCAGGGGTGAGTATAAATATACTCAGTAGGATTCCCCGAAAGCTCAAGGGAACAACAAAGGAGATACTAAAATAGTGAGCAGTAGACAGAATAAAGAACAATTCAAGAGTACAAAAGAGAGAGAGTGCAGCTCAACCCAATAAGAGAAAGTAAGTAGACTCATCCAGACGTAAGGAGCTAGAAACGGTGAGAAGATGAACTTCTCGTCGAGCCTTTTCTACCTATAGCAGGTGAGTAGACTCGTCCAACCAAGAAGAACTAGACACGGAAAGCACGTGGCACACCCCACGCGTCTTCACCCCTCCAAGAAGGAGAGTAACCGAACCCAAAGAGTGAGAACAACAGTAGGGTGTATATATATATGTTCTCAATGAGAAACCTGAACGAGCATGTAAGGGGATCTCTATCTCCAAGATCATCCCAAGTAGAGTCACCAACGGTTCAAAGGATATCATCACTGATGCCCAAAAAGCCTGTACGTCAAAGCTATCTCATCACTGAACCGTACCACCAAGGGTCCCGCTCCGGTAATCATGAAGAAAAGTCACTGAATAGCCTCATAGAAAGGACCGAGTCTGAAATAAGTTGTCGGGTAACCCACTACCCAGCCCCGTTGGAGGGTAAACCCCAATAAGTCAATGGCGACCCACTGCCCATCCCCGTTGGACGGTAGACCATAATAAATAATCGGGTGACCCACTACCCAACCCTGCTGGAGGGTAAACCCCAATAAGTCAACAATGACCCACTACCCAACCCCACTGGAGGGTAGACCGTAATAAATCATTGGGTGACCCACTGCCCAACCCCACTGAAGGGTAAACCCCAATAAGTCAACGACGACCCACTGCCCAGCCCCGCTGGAGGGTAGACCATAAAAAATCATCATGTGACCCACTAATCAGCCTTGTTGAAGGATAAACCCTAAATAAGTCGATGGCGACCCACTGCCCAGCCCCGCTGGAGGGTAAACCGTAAGGTCAACGGGTACCCCACTGCCCAACCTCACTGGAGGGCAAACCTGGAACTGGTCCGATATCTCCGCACTACCCGTGCCATCACTAGGTGTCACTAACACCTCTACCATGCGTAGGTTCAGAGTGAATCACCTCCGACCAACACCCTTTCATGTTTACACATTTAATGAGATCTATAGAGAGGCTCTGCATGCCCAAAAAAATTACACCATTGTAATCCTCGCAGAAAAACACGTGAGATAGACTACTTAGTCGCTCGAAACGGCTCCTGGTGGAAAAGTTATTCAACACCGCTTTAAGCCCAAGAGGGGCCCTGTGGGGCCCACACCTCAGTCTCGAAAGAGGTCGGGCAAACTGTGCCATCACGATGCTCTCAGAAAAACATGCCGAAACGACTATTCATAAGCCTGAAACGGACGTCTGATGAAAAAGTCGCAATACGCTGCACACAACTCAAAAGACGGCCCGTGGGGCCCATGCATAAACTCCAGATTCAATGCCTGAAACCACCTTGGTCAACTTTTCCTCGATTCCAAGGTCGTAATGCCACTGACGGTGCCTAAAACTGACTCCGGAAGCAGAAGCTGCAACTCCCCGCGTTATACGCAAACGGGGCCCTATGGGGCCCAAACCTCGACCTTGAAACACGTCACACAAATCATGCCATTACGTTCCTTGCAGATAACCACGTGGAATAGGCTATTCAATTTCCCTGAACAGACTTATGTAGCATAAGTCGTAAAAATGTAGTATGCGTCCAAAAGCCGCCTTGTGGGGCCCATTCCTCGGTCCCGAATTTAGGTGGGCGGATTGCACCATTGCAATCCCCTTGGAAAAACACTCATAAGCGAGTGCTCAAACACCCCAAATAGATGTCGGGTGAAAAAGTGGCGTTTCACCGTAAAATGTGCAAACTAGGCCCTATGGGGCCCACACCTTGTCTCCAACCTGAACGCTTTAGAAAGTATCTCAAAATGTTCGTACGAGGATTGGGGTCACGCTGCCACTGACGGCGCGTCAATCGGACATCCTAAGTAGGAGTTAGGTCCGACGCAACAATTAATTAATTAATTATTCACAATTAGCGTTTCGTGCCACCGAGCAACGAAACCAACCCGCAAAGGTTCCGAACCAACTTGGAAGGACTGTCTCAGCTTCAGGGCCATAACGACTCTGAAGATGTTTCAAAAGGACGTCTGGCTCGCGAACCACGTTCATTGCAACTTTAATAATAATTTAATATTATTAAAGTAAAGCGTTTCAGGGCACCTGTCTTCAGGCACAGAACCCAAAAACCCTGAAACATATTTCAAAAATTCTGTCTCGCTAACATGGACCTGCAACCGTAGACGACACATCAAACAGACACACTGTTTAGAAATTATGGCGCCCCGAACACTAGGGGGCCCAACCGGGCCGGTCAGGCCCAATTTGACCGGACCCAACCGCCTGGGCCGGCCCGCCCCGGCTGACCAGGTCGACAGCCGCGCCTCACTGTCGCGGAACCCCGCTGGCAGGCGGTGCCTTGGGATCCTGCTGGTTCCCTGCGTCAACCTGGAGACCCGCATAAGGCGGGTCTTGCTGCCACCCCAGTCTCCCCCTTGGTCGCCGCCCTACGCGACCGCTACGCCTGTCGGCGTTCCGCCATCCCTATGCCAGCTGCCCCTGCCTCATTGCCCCATTCCCCTTCTACTCTGCCACCGAACCGCACCGAATCCACCATCGCATACCAGTCCTGTAGCGCACCTCCCCGGCCTCCGCCTGAGCACCGCACTCCCGGCAGCTCCAAACCGCGCTCCCTCCAAGCTTCGCCTGACGCCCGACGCACCGCGTCGACGCCGCCGCTCGCGCCCCGACTGCCCGGACTCCTTCCGAGATCCGCCTGATGCCCGATGCACCTATGGTCTCCTCTCGTCCTCTGGCCGCTGCTCGCCGGCTCTCCGAGCTCCGTCTCGGCCTACCACGCCGCAATCGCGCCGCAACGGACGCCTCCTTCCAGCTCCACTGCTGCACCACCCCGAGCTCTGGCCACCGCCCTTGCCAGAGCCGGGACTTCCAACGGCCGCCGCCACTATTCCGGTGGCCCGATTCCAAATCTGAGGAAGTTTTTGCGATCCCTGTGATGAGACCTTCATAGCGCCTACCTCTGATCGATGATTCGACAGTCGGTCGACGCATCCGAAAATTATAGCGAGTGTTTGTGAAGAACGAAACCAAGAACGGGGTTCCGAACATAGATCGATGGCCGTGTTCGTGCATCCATCGATGAAAATAATTAAAATGATGAAACAAATGGACAACAAAGTATATTTAATTTAAAAACTTGATTTGGAACTTAAAAGTAAAAGAAATCCTACCTCGATCCACTCGTTCGACGTTGGCGACACGCCTGCTCGATCCCGCTTCGATCCGCCGGAGACCGCTCCTCAATCTGGTGAAGAACAACGAAGAACGCCGAAGGATGGTGAAGAATGCTCAAGAGAGAGAGAGAGAGAGAGATAGAGAGAGAGAGATAGAGAGACCAAAGGTTGTCCCCTCCCAACACTTAAGCGAATTTATAAAAATTCACTAAAACTCTCTCAATGGGTGCAGATTCCGAAACCTATGCACCTGCCCATTTTATATCACACCTAGGAAAAACACCCCATTTAGAACTCAACGGAAGTCTCAAATTTCAATTCCAAGACTTCGTTCAAATGTTATTCAAAAAGATCTCCAGTGATAAAAATCACTAAGTCATTAATTCAAAAAGACGGTTTTGTCCCTGGGTGACATCTCTCACAGCAGGACTGCGACCGCCACTTTTACACCCCACCTAGGGTAAATGACCCACTCCGGACTCAACGATGCCCTCGGTTTTTCCATCCGAGCAACCATTTAGGAGTTATTCAGGTTTGAGCTATTAAATGAATAATTTGATAATTTAATTATCCATTTAACACACCACCAGCAAGCGAGGGGTCCGAACGTCCCGTGCCGACTCATTTTATGTCACGCCTAGGGTAAAAAATGCATTATAGACCCCACCGTGGTCTCAGATTTCTAATCTGATCAACCTTCTAAGATATATCACATTTTCTTTAGTTAACCACGTGTGCATAATATAATAACACTTAACATATTTATATAATTAATTCTGGGCACACCGGGCCTCGGAATTGCACGCCGTCTAAACGCCCTTCTCTAGAATGACATTAAGAAAATTTTCAAAGTCTTAGAGTCCCAAACCTGGGTTCTTACATCATTCCCTCCTTCAAGATTTTGGTCCCCAAAAAGCAAAACTAGGAAAAACAACTCAGGATACAGAGTGTTGTACCTCTCGAACCCCTCAAGGTTTTATTTTCATGATCACAATCACCCTCATATTTATCTAATCCTCTTTCAAGTGTTTTTGGTTGATAGGAATCAAATCAGGTGGCCAAGGAATTGGGCCAAGAAAGAAAGAAGGCAAAGTGGACTGAAATTCAGTCCACCGGCCAACCGGTGGCTTCACCACCGGTCAGCCGGTGGAGCCTGGACAGAAGGCATCCTTCTGTCCAGACCACCGGCCAGCCGGTGGCACACCAGCGGCCAGCCGGTGGCACCTGCAATCAAGAGGGAGCCACTGCCTCTCCACCGGCCAGCCGGTGGCCTCAGCACCGGCCAGCCGGTGGCACCCTCTCCAAATAGTGTCAGCTACTGCCTCACCACCGGCCAGCCGGTGGCTCTGGCACCGGTCGACCGGTGGAGCCTGGACAGAACAAGTCTCCTCATTCCAAGGCACCGGCCAGCCGGTGGAGCTGTACCGGCCAGCCGGTAACACAGTCAAACTAGCCGTTGGGCTGTTGACCAGCCTGCCCACTTGGCTCCCAACGGCTCTTTTAGCCTCTCCAACGGCTCCGAAGCCTCCCCAAGGGTTCCATGCCTATAAATAAAGGCCAAGGAAGCCCCGGACATCTACCGGAACAATTGTGAAGCCACCGTACACATTTTTCATCTTTGGCGTACCTCCGGCGGACTTCCTCAAAAGGAACCCACCTTGCTTCAACAACTTCCACATTCAAGGAGCTCCACCTAAGAAGCTTGGAAGCGGCCTTCAACATCTCCAATCAATCAAAGGCTCCCAAGGCTTCTCCAATTACGGTTTTATTGTTTATTTTATTTTGAGCTTTAAAATTGGGTTTGTGACTACAAACCCCAAACCCTTTTCTCATCCCCCTTTCTTTTGGGTTTCACACCACCACTAAGGTGTGAAGAGGTTCACAAGCTTTTCCTTTAAAAAGCTTGAGAAAAAGGTGAGCTATCCTTCACCTGTAAGAAGGATAGTGGGTTCTTGCTAAACCATCAAAAGCAAGTGGGTTCTTGCTAAACCACAAAAGCAAGCTGTAATAGGTCCTAGTGCTACCTCAAAGCCTAGTGGGTTTCTTGCTAAAACCATTGAAAAGCAAGCGGTAGGAATCTCTCAACGGTTGAGTTGGGAGCGGAGACGTAGGCCGGGTTTTGGCCGAACTCCGTTATCAATTTCCTGTGTGATTGCCTCTTTATTTCTGCTGCTCTTTACTTTGATTTTTTATTTGTTAATCAATTTTTTAAAAGGCAATTCACCCCCCCCTCTTGCCATCATTCCTTGTTTTCTTCCGCCAAACAATTGGTATCAGAGGGAGTTTTTGAATAATTCCCTAACCCGGTTTCAAATTAAAGATCCTATTTTTTTTTTGATGGCTTCTACCGCTTCTTCTTCTCAAACTCTTGAAGGACATTCTTTGGATCGTGCTCCATTCTTTGATGGAGCCGATTATTCTTTTTGGAAAACCCGCATGTCAACTTTTCTTAAAAGCATTAGCTATCCAATTTTTAGAATTGTTATGCATGGTTTTACCCTCTCTTCTTCCGATGAGTCTAAATGGACCCCCGTAGACATTGCAAATTTCGAGCTTGATGGCAAAGCCATGAATTCTCTACATTGTGGGTTAGATCGTTATGTTTTTGATCATATTTCTTCTTGCACATCTTCTCATGATATTTGGAAGCTTTTAGAACTAACCTATGAAGGTACTAGCGAGGCTCCAAAGCAAGAACCCGCTCAAAAGCAAGAACCCGCTCAAAAGCAAGAACCCGCTCAAGAGCAAGAACTCGACGAAAAATTCAAACCCGTTTTCCCACCTCACAAGAAAAGGGCCAAGAAGAAGAAGAAGAAGGCTTTAAAGAAAACATGGAGTGATAGCTCCTCCTTCTCTTCCTTCTCCTCGAGCGACCAAGGTAAAAAATGCCTAATGGCAAAACATGAGGTATCTTCCTCCTCTTCCTCCTCTTCCTCCTCTTCCTCCTCTTGCTCTTCAAATTCCAATTCTTTAAATCATTTGTCATATGAAGAACTCTCACATGCTAGAGATCAATTAGAAAAAGGTTTTCATGAGCTTTCTTCAAAATTTGTTTCTTTGAAAAAGTCTTTCAAAAAACTCTCCTCCGAAAAAGAACAACTTCTCAAAGAGAAGGAGGAGATGTCCCTCAAAATCCAAAATTTCCCAAATGTTGATTCTATGGAATCAACCATCAAAGATCTAAGAGAGACCCTAGCCAAGTTCACCCAAGGTGAACAAAATTTGTCCAATATCCTAGGTTCCCAACGTATATCTAGAACCACCCAAGGGCTAGGATACACCAACCGAGCTTCCTCCTCCCATGCACCCACTATTTTTGTAAGGGGGAGCTCCGAATTTAAATTTTGTACTTATTGCAAAAAACCCGGGCACCTCATTTATGAGTGTAATTGCAAAAATGCCCGGTACGGTAGGCCAAAGACTATTTTCTATTCGGACGAGTTTTATAGGAGAAGACCCGCCATGAGACAAGTGTGGATTGAAAAATCCCTCTTAGCGAGTCTCTCCGGGCCTAAAATCATTTCTTTTCAAAATCCCTCTCCCCGGTGATTCATTGTTTTTATTTAGGGGGAGTTAGGACTTTTTGTGAATTCAAACTTTCAATTTCAACACTTGGTTTCAAATTTCAAAATTCAATTGGTTTTTGATTCAAAACTTTCAATTCAAACTGTTATTCAATTTTCATTTCAAAATTTTCAAAATTTTCAACAATTGATATCATTTTCAATTGATTTAAAATTTTGTTTTTCAAAGTTTTCCCTCAATCAAGTTTTATGCCCCATTCTATTTTGATAATCACAAAGGGGGAGAAATTTCTTGATTGATTGGGGGAGAATCCTTTTTCATCATGCTTTGCATTTCCTTTCAATTTCAGTTTTTTTTTCATTGTTTGTTTCGGTGATTGTGATCATCAAAATAGGGGGAGATTGTTGTACCTCTCGAACCCCTCAAGGTTTTATTTTCATGATCACAATCACCCTCATATTTATCTAATCCTCTTTCAAGTGTTTTTGGTTGATAGGAATCAAATCAGGTGGCCAAGGAATTGGGCCAAGAAAGAAAGAAGGCAAAGTGGACTGAAATTCAGTCCACCGGCCAACCGGTGGCTTCACCACCGGTCAGCCGGTGGAGCCTGGACAGAAGGCATCCTTCTGTCCAGACCACCGGCCAGCCGGTGGCACACCAGCGGCCAGCCGGTGGCACCTGCAATCAAGAGGGAGCCACTGCCTCCCCACCGGCCAGCCGGTGGCCTCAGCACCGGCCAGCCGGTGGCACCCTCTCCAAATAGTGTCAGCTACTGCCTCACCACCGGCCAGCCGGTGGCTCTGGCACCGGTCGACCGGTGGAGCCTGGACAGAACAAGTCTCCTCATTCCAAGGCACCGGCCAGCCGGTGGAGCTGTACCGGCCAGCCGGTAACACAGTCAAACTAGCCGTTGGGCTGTTGACCAGCCTGCCCACTTGGCTCCCAACGGCTCTTTTAGCCTCTCCAACGGCTCCGAAGCCTCCCCAAGGGTTCCATGCCTATAAATAAAGGCCAAGGAAGCCCCGGACATCTACCGGAACAATTGTGAAGCCACCGTACACATTTTTCATCTTTGGCGTACCTCCGGCGGACTTCCTCAAAAGGAACCCACCTTGCTCCAACAACTTCCACATTCAAGGAGCTCCACCTAAGAAGCTTGGAAGCGGCCTTCAACATCTCCAATCAATCAAAGGCGCCCAAGGCTTCTCCAATTACGGTTTTATTGTTTATTTTATTTTGAGCTTTAAAATTGGGTTTGTGACTACAAACCCCAAACCCTTTTCTCATCCCCCTTTCTTTTGGGTTTCACACCACCACTAAGGTGTGAAGAGGTTCACAAGCTTTTCCTTTAAAAAGCTTGAGAAAAAGGTGAGCTATCCTTCACCTGTAAGAAGGATAGTGGGTTCTTGCTAAACCATCAAAAGCAAGTGGGTTCTTGCTAAACCACAAAAGCAAGCTGTAATAGGTCCTAGTGCTACCTCAAAGCCTAGTGGGTTTCTTGCTAAAACCATTGAAAAGCAAGCGGTAGGAATCTCTCAACGGTTGAGTTGGGAGCGGAGACGTAGGCCGGGTTTTGGCCGAACTCCGTTATCAATTTCCTGTGTGATTGCCTCTTTATTTCCGCTGCTCTTTACTTTGATTTTTTATTTGTTAATCAATTTTTTAAAAGGCAATTAACCCCCCCTCTTGCCATCATTCCTTGTTTTCTTCCGCCCAACACAGAGCTCACACCTATCCCTCCCACTCCCAAGGAAACTTGCACAACACCAAGTTGGAACAACACACCAACCGAAGGGATGGTTCATACTTTTTCATGAATAAAATCACGGTTTGTTCCTGGAACATGGCCTCATAATTTCCTCCTTTAGAATACCCATATGGTGAAACACCCAAGGATATTTGGTCACACAAGTTTTCATAGTCGGTGCATCACAACCGAGACTCTCTGGGTGAGGACGCACCTGAGACACTGGTGGTCTGAGCAAACCACAAAGCATTCTCCCAGAAGATAGAATTTACACATTCTCAATGCAAGATCCACTAGTATCACATAGTGAAGTGCATAGTTCTATTTATGGGGGGTCCATCACCTCAACCTTTACTTGATAACGACATCAAGATTGACGTTGAACACACAAGGTGCCAACAAATAGGGCAGGTGAGCAAACTCATCCAACCGCCAGATTCTAGACACGGAAATCACGTGGCATACCCCACATGTATTTTCCCCTCTTGGAAGGAGAGTAATCCCCAAAACATGCACTCTGCCAAACCCACTAGTGGCACCTCAAGCAAAGGGAGGTCAAGCAGAAAAGACCCACTGGCAAATCAAGAACCTGCTCTGACACTCCACCGCACAACCCTTCCATGAATGCACATGTCAGAGGGACTCATCCAACGCACCTCAATACTATCCTATTTGGGTGGTACTGACTCTCCCTCATGGTTTTGATCACATCACAAAAACGCGTCTCAGTGGGGGAAGAGCCCCTCTTTCCCGTGCATTCAAATCTACGTCGAAAAACACCAACACAGGGTTACAACAACACCCTGTGTCACCCTCGGTAACCCCTCGAACAAGGAGTTAAGCGAAAAGAGTACCTCACACAGTGTCTAACAAGTTCTAATGATAAAAGTAGAAAAATACATAGAGCATACCCCTTATCATCTCATGCGTTGCAGGATTGTAAACATCTATAGCACACAGCCACCCGCGGCCCCGTCCGCCAACTCCTTGAGCCTGAAATGGGATGCCTAGTGGTGGTGGAAGGACCACGAAACGTCATCCGCCAACCACAGTTCTTCCTGCTTTTCTGCCAACACCACCTCCCTAGGGACCACCCTGTCCTCACCTGGGAGTTTTCTGATCACGACACTGCCTCTGTCGTAGTGGCGCATCTACCAACTACCTGGAAGACTCAACACATTTGGTTGGGTAGTCTCACGTCACATGACCTCACACATCAAAAACATAACACTAAGCCTCCCTGGGCTATCTCGGTGCTCTACGCTACCCCCCGACCATGTGCCCGAGTCTCATCAAGGGGAGACCTCTAGCGTTGAGGCCCTACCAAACGACGTCCCTTTGCCAGAAATTTCTCTTTCACCAGTGCCTTCTACAGCAGCCCAAGATGGGTGAGGATGCACAAGGCAACTAAACTGGCACAAATCTCCTCTACAGAGATCTCGCTCAAAATTCTGTACTCGGAATTTGCCGTCATGGACCACGTCCAAAGAGTACCGAGTAAGGTTTGAAAACCCAGTCGCGTACTCATACACTACCATCACTCCTCACTGAAGCTCTAGCAGCTCCCGAAACCTTAAAAAAAGTGTAAGCAGGAGAGGTAGTACTCCTCATGAAACTGCTGCTAGAAGTAATCCCACGAGAGTACCGACTCATCGTGTATCTGAGTAACCCCGACTCTACCATGACAAACTAGTTGGTGGAAAAATCCTGGATGTAAAAGCCACCATATAACCTGTTAGTGTCCGAACAAGCCTGAAGAGGCAGACCGCCGACTCTAGCCAACCCTTCACTGTCCGAGGGTATGAATCACTGTGGAACCTCAGCAGTCTCTGATGATGGAACTCATGTAGTGCGCCCAGCATGTTCTCTTCATCATCCCTCACTGCCGGTACTATCCGCTACTCCATGGGTGGAGGTGCTACTGCCTGTCCTCCTGTAGAAAAGGGTAATCGTATGATGGATCTCAAAATGAGGCCTCGTAGATCACAGAATCATCATCACAAACCAGATCTAGTATCCTGGATGGCTATCATCATAGAGACATCTTGAATCCAATCAATAAGTACCACGATCAAATGAGAATATATATATCACCAACGATGGGGAGATGACTCAATAAGGACAATCAAATACTCAATCCTATATGATGCATGAACCAAATTCCCTGCAACAAGTGTCTCAGTGTGTCGAGTTAACAAGCGGGTTATCAGGGTCCTGGTGAATGGATATGTCAGCCACCGCACCATCATTGGACTCCCTGGCTTGAGAGTCGCTCTCGAGACACGTTGACACTATTGCCCCAAAACTTAACCAATTCCTTTTTAGGGACGCCTGAACAACGCCCCAAGGAATGAACCACCTCTGATACCACTTTTTTACGACCCAACCCATACCAGGGCTCGAGCTGCAACTACCCCAAGACCGCCTCCATAGGCCAGGGGATAGCGACCAGCACCGAAGGCACAACAAACTAGGGGAGGCCTTTGCCTAAGAAACTGTACACACACACGCAACCAAATCATTGAAAAAGTGCAGAGAAAGGAAAGAAAGATACAACACTGCTACAAAAGGGAAACCAACATACATGCATCGACCTCTAACTAGTACAAGTAAAGTGCTGAAAAGTATTGTTAAGTAAGCTGAATAGTAAAAGGGGCAAAACACGCACCCAACTACAAAGGTGCCACAACCCGGCAACAGGTAAAATGAAAGTAAACCGCTAGTGAGTCTCACACCCAGAAATCCTCCTACGACCATAGAAGGCAGCCCAATCTCATTTTTACTCTACTCTAATTCATAGTCTCGATCAACCTATCCGTCGTCTACAAGGGAAAACCAAGTGCAGGCAAAGCCCAAGCAGGGGTGAGTATAAAGATACTCAGTAGGATGCCCCGAAAGCTCGAGGGAACAACAAAGGAGATACTAAAATGGTGAGCAGTAGACAGAACAAAGAATGGTGCAAGAGTACAAAAGGGAGAGAGTGCAACTCAACCTAATAAGATAAAGGAAGCAGATTCATCCAGATGCAAGGAGCTAGAAACTGTGAGAAGACGAACTTCTCTTCGATCCTTAGCTGCCTATAGTAGGAGAGTAGACTCGTCCAACCAAGAAGAGATAGACACAGAAAGCACATGGCATACCCCGTGCGTCTTCGCCCCTCCCAGAAGGAGAGTAACCGAACCCAAGGAGTGGGAACAATAGTAAGGTGTATATATATATGTGCTCAATGATAAACCCGAACGAGCGTGTAAGGGGATATCTATCTCCAAGCTCATCCCAAGAAGAGTCGCCAATAGTTCAAAGGATATCATCACCGATTCCCAACAAGCCTGTACGTCAAAGCTGTCTCATCGCTGAACCGCACCACCAAGGGTCCCGCTCTGGTAATCACAGAGAAAAGTCACTAACTAGCCTCATAGAAAGGACCGAGAGTCTGAAATAAGTTTTCAGGTAACCCACTGCCCAGCCCCGCTGGAGGGTAAACCCCAATAAGTCAACGGAGACCCACTACCCAGCCCCGCTGGAGGGTAGACCATAATAAATCATTGGGTGACCCACTGCCCAGCCCTGCTAGAGGGTAAACCCCAATAAGTCAACAACGACCCACTACCCAGTCCCACTGGAGGGTAGACCATAATAAATCATCGGGTGACCCACTGCCCAGCCCCGCTGGAGGGTAAATCCCAATAAGTCAACAGTGACCCACTGCCCAATAAGTAACCACCTTTTTCAACATATATGTCGGGTTCTACTTCATGTGGATCTTTAAAAGTCATAGCTACTGTCAATCCATAAACTCGTGTATCTAATGATAGTAAACATCAATGTTCTTCTTGATATCCTTTTAGATCCCCTTAATTGGTCAATAATAGATACCCAACATTGAATATTTTGTTGATGGAATCCATCCTCATGAAAATATTAGAACCTGTGAAATGTTAGGTTAGAG
>CAUJRU010003719.1:0-35000 GCA_963277665.1 Viscum album
AATGCTGCAAAGGCAAGTAGAATACCGATAGATTCAAGTCTGGATACTGGAGCATAGGTTTTTTCATAGTCTATTCCCTCTTGCTGATTATAGCCTTTAGCAACAAGTCTAGCTTTATTTCTTACTATGACTCCATTTTCATCACATTTATTTATGAAAACCCATTTGACTCCAATTATAGAAGTTTCCTTAGGCCTTTCAACCAAAGTCCAGACTTTATTCCATTTGAATTCATTTAGTTCATCTTGCATGGCTTTGATCCAATCATCATCCCCTAAAGCTTTATCAGTGCTTTTAGGCTCTAACTGGGAATGAAATGCAAGATATTCAACTTCATTTCTTAAGGAACTTCTAGTCCTTACATGTTGATTTACATCACCAATGATACTGTCACTAGGATGATTCTTAAGAAACACCTGATTTGGGTTTTGAAAACCCTGTTCATCAACATAGGGTAGAAAGTCTTCTGGGGTAAACATTTCAGAAGTATCTTCTTGAACATTTTCATTATCAGAAGATTATTCTACCAAAGGTTGATAATCAGTTTTTAAAAACACATTTGAGGATGTAGGCTAGGATTGTTTAAATACAAAAGGATCAGACTCATCAAATTTTACATGTACTGTTTCTTCAATAGTACAAGTGTTTCTATGAAAAACTCTATAAGCCTTAGATGTTGTGGAATATCCTAAAAAAATTCCTTCATCAGATATTGGTTAGAATTTATGTAAGTTATCTTTAGTATTCAGAATGAATAATTTGCAACCAAAAACCTTGAAGTAGGATAGTCTTGGTTTTCTACAATTCCATAACTCATAAGGGGTTTTATTAAGAAATGGTCTAATCAAAACTCGATTTATAGTATAGCAGGCAGTACTTACAGCTTCAACCCAGAAATGTCTAGCTATAGAATATTCACTCAACATGGTTCTAGTTATTTCTTGAAAAATTCTATTTCTTCTTTCAACTACATTATTTTTTTGAGGAGTTCTAGGTGCTGAAAAATTGTGAGTAATACCTTTTTTACTACAAAAAGTTCCAAAATCATAATTTTGAAATTCTCCTCCATGATCACTTTGAATAGTTTTCAATGAAAGGTTTTTCTCATTTTTAACTTGAGCTCTAAAACATTTTAAATAAGAAAAAGCTTCAGACTTCTTTGCTAGAAAATAAACCCAAGTAAATCTAGTGTAATCATCAACTAGAACAAACACATAGTATTTTCCTCCAATACTTCCAGTTTGTGTTGGACCAAAAAGATCCATGTGCACTAACTATAATGCATCAGTTGTTGAGACTTCACCAATTGATTTAAAACTAGATTTATGTTTCTTTCCATATTGATAAGGATCAAAAACTTTAGAAAAATCAAATCTAAGCTCCGGTAGATCCTTAACTAGTTTCTTCTTAGAGAGTATACATAGGTTTCTAAGGTTACAGTGACCTAGTCTTCTATTCCATAACCAGGAATGATCTTCCATTGCACTTAGGCAAGGTAAATATTGGATTCTAAGGTCTTCTAAGTTTAAGGTGTAAACATTCTCATGCCTATTGGCTGAGAGAATAAATTCTTCCTTGGAATTTTGAACTAAGCACTTATCATTCCTAAAATTCAAAAGGTAACCTTCATCACATAACTGAATTATGCTAATGAGGTTGTGCTTAAGACCCTTAACAAAAAGAACATTTGAAATCAGAGTTTTTCCTAAAAGAACAATATTACCGATACCAACAATTTCACCAATAGCATTATCTCAGAAAGTTACCTTTCCTCCTTTCGTTTTGATAATATTTTCAAAATAGCTTTTGTTACCAGTCATGTGCCGAGAACATCCACTATCCATGTACCATGTATAGTTGCTGGTACTCTCTTTATTTTCCTGAAATCAAGAAGAAATTTAGACTTTCGAAATCCAAACTTGTTTGGATCTGAGATTACTAGATAAAAAAATTTAGGAACCCAAATCTTCTTAGAAAAGTAGCCTTGTGAAATTCTAGAGATTGGATTTTGTTTAAGGAACAATTCATTGCCCAGTGACCACCACATTGACAATTAGTACAAAATGGGGCGCTTTGAGGAACAAAATAATTGTTACTGAAAAATGGTTTTGCATGAGTATAACCAAATCCAGATTTATTTCTTAAAGGTCGTATCTGGGAATACATTTTATCAAAATTTTCCTTACCATGGGTAAAGTTTGATAAACACTTCTTTAAGGAAAAAATTTCAGACTTGAGTTTTATAACCAAGTTTTATCCTCAAAATCATTAGTTTTAGAACTAGAGCTAGGCTCGAAAACATTTTTCTTAGAATTTTATTTTTCTAACTCTTTAGTAAGTTTGTTCTTCTCAGAACATACTTCCTCAAGATTTTTTGAAATACTTTCAAAATCAGTATTTATCCTATCAGGATCTTCAGAAATATCTGATATCTATTTTGTAAGATTATAATTCCTAGAGTTTGCCTTTTCAAGTTTCTTATTGAGTTTAGAATTCTCAATCTCAAGAAGTTCAGCAAACCTAGAGACTTCTTCATAAGTAGGTAAAGAATTTTCTTTATCAGAAGAGGATTCTTCATCAGAAGTGTTATAATACTTACTATCATTTGAATTTAAAGAAACATTTGTCAATGATTCAAAATTTCGCACCTTAGCCATAAAAAAATGATTATCAATTGGTAATATAGCTATAAGACCAAGATTCTTCTGTCCTGAAGATTCACAATCAGAAGATTCATCTGAAGAATCACCACCACTGGCACTCCATGTGTCATTACCATTCAACACTTTCTTAGCTTTTGCTTTATAATACTTTTTTCTGTTCCTGTCTGAATGCCTGTCTTTCCTTTCTTTCTTTTTGAGCAAAGGGAAATCTGGTCTAATATATCCAGCTCTCTTGCATTCATAGCAAGTGAATTCTCCATCTTTCTTATCTTTCCTTTTCTTTTTCTTATACTTGGATTGGAAACTCCTTTGTCCAGCTATCTTGTTCATCCTTTGAGCAAGATTTGCTAACTTATTATCAGATATTTCACTCTCACTAGATTCAGATTGGAAGATAACTTTCTTAGACTTGGATCTAGTTACTCTCCCAGGAGTCTTAGCTTTCATCTGATTTGATGTTGTTGTAAAAGAAACAGTACCATTCCCATTCTTCTTTTTGATGTTGTCAGCATCTCTCTTCATTCTTGTCTCATGTTGTAGAAGAGTTCCAAATAACTCATCAAGAGAAATTTGAATAACCTTCATGTTTTCATCTATAGCTGTTCTTTTGGATTCCCACTCATTGGGAATAATATCAATTATATTTTCCACAAGTGCTTCATCATCTAACCCTTTTTCTCCCATAGATTGTAAGATGTTGACTATTGTCATAAATCTTTGTTGAACTTTACAAATTGGTTCACCATACGGAATGTTGAAGCCATGATATTCAGCTCTCAGCATAGCTCTCCTAGTCTCAATCACCTTAGAAGTTCCAAAGTGTGTAACCTCTAACTTCTTCCAGATACAATTAGCTGCATCAGAAGAGGAAATTTGGCTATATATATTTTTATTCATTGAACAAAGTAGAGTATTGCGTACATTATAGTTGAGTTGATACTCTTGCTTTTCCTGGTTAGTAAAAGTTCTAACTTCCTTATCAAGAATTTTATAATCACCAGTGAGCATAACAAAGTTGTCCACTCCAGTATTGATAACAAAAGTCTTCATTCGATCTCTCCAGTACTCATAATCATTACCATCAAATATTGGTGGTCTGGTTGGATTTAGATTATCAATTGAACCAACATTGATTCCTGCCATACTTGAACAACCTTGGATACACAAACTGGTTAGTAGAAAAGATTCGTAATAACAAAGTTCGGAATGGGAAAGTGAGCAAGAAAAACTTATACGATAGTACAAGTATTTCAGAGACCTCCTCTGATACCAATTGTAGGATCGAAATAACGATGTAGATGCTCAATTTACAAGAGGGGGGGGGGTGAATTGTAAACTATAAAAATTCCTTTGGAACTTTTAAAGTTAGTTATGATTAACTATGTTTTCCTTAAGCAAAGGAAAGGGATAATTTTAACAAAGTTAAACTAAATCAAATTCACAACACCTCTAATACCAAATGAAAACCTGGAAATAAATTCCGAAAGTAGGTTCCGGAAGTATGGTTCCGGAAATTGAAGCTTAACAAAAGATTACAATATGAGATTCTACCTTAAAGCGTATAGAATCTAAATGAAACAGAGTACAAGTAAGGAAGTATAAGAAAGTTATACTTTCCTTATAATATAAAATGAAGTAGAAATAAACAAGTAGTAAAACTACAAGTAACAAGATATAAATCTTTTAACCCAAAGAGAAGGGTATCCAACAAACTTTGATAAAGGTCCCTTGATTTATACTTTCAAGAAAGTCTGTCTTACCCACACCAGGTTAAGCCCTTGATACGAAGATCGGAGTCTCTGTCTTTCTATTCCTGCAAGCCCTCAACTTCAAGGTAGTTGGCAACCTCTGCCTTCCTCAGCAAGGAAGCCCTCAACTTCAAGGTGTTGGAAACCTCTGTCTTCCTATCCCTGAAAGTACTCAAATGTAATCACCAACATTCGGAGTCGCACAAATCTTTGAGAGTTAATAAGTGCCTCTCTATCTAGAAATCACTTCAAGCATGTAATCACGTGAGTCAAAGATCAGTCAGCCTTTCAGCCCTGAGCTCTTTCAAATGAGATCCTATTTATAAGTAAGGTCGACCTCCATTCCAACGGTCATATTTTCCTTAAAAATCAGAGGGACCTGTACACATGTAACTTAACCAACGATTAGTTCATAACAGAATACACGACCTCATTTTATAAAAAAACAAGTGTAATAGAATATACGACATCGTTTTATGTCTTAACTAAAATGTTCGGAGTGAAGATTCAGAGTAAAAGTTCGGAGTAATAAAATATATTAAAGAGTAGACAACTTATGAAAGCGTAAGCAAAATGAATGTTTGGAGTCTAACCAAAATAATTTTCGGAGTCTAAATAAATTCAGAGTGTATAAAACAAAGATGATCAGATTCTATTTAATAGGTGAATTCGGAATGAGAATTCGGAATGAGAATTCGTCATCAGAATTCGTCGTGATAATTCATCATCAGAATTCGTAGTGAGAATTCCTCATCAGAATTCGTAATGGGAATCAGAATTCATAATGAGATTTCATCTTAAGAATTTGTAATGAGAATTCGTCATTAGAATTCGTAATGAGAATTAAATGTTGAACATCATAAGGATTCGTATCCTGAATCTGGAGTAGAACTTAATCAGAGTTCGTATCCAGAATTTGGAATGAAACTTTATCACAGTTCTCATTCTGGATTTCAGAGTGAAACTTTATTACAGTTCTTTATCCAGAATTCATATCCTATCACAGAATACTTCATATCAAAGTTTCAAACAATTCCGAGAATATAGAAATGAATCTGAATCTTAAACTTAAGAAAAATATGGATGAAAATATGATAAGGATAACTTTTCTTACAAAAACGATTTTCCTTATAAAAGAAATTTTCCTTATAAAAGAGATTTTCTTAAAGAAAGGTGTTTGTGATTTTCAAAATAAGCAGGAATGGAAAAGTCATAAGGAAAACCTTATTGACTCAACAATAAGTCTCCTTGACCTCCCAGAACACCTCAACTACCATATTTTCACAATAGAATGGAACGGAGTGGTCTAAGAAATTCCACATAATATTTTTTTTCAGAATTTAGAATAAATGATTTGATAACATTTATTCTTTTTCATATATTTAATATTCGAATATTTATAAGTCATAAAAAATATTGAATTTTTTAACAATTTATAAATATTATTTTTGAAGAAACCCCCCAATATACTGGGTGACAACCCATCCCATCCGAAAAATTCATAGACCATAAACGCACGACCAAGAGATGATTTGTGGCTAACAAAAACCTCTAGAAAAAATGATATCCATGTAAAAATGAAATTTATTATAGTTATAAACATATATATATATATATAAGTATATATATTTATGTGTATATATATATATATTAATGATTAACCCATGGTGTAACTATTGAGGCTAATAAAATAATATATCATATTAGATAACTTTTCATAAATATATTAGCTTTAGAAAATATTTGATTATAGAAAGAAATATGAGACACAATAATATGAATTTTTTGAAACATTAAATGATAATTCCCAATATTTTTCAAAATTGTTTCGATATTTATTTCTTTATGTATGAAATTCTGTTGTAATCAATCAATTCCCAATCATAAGTTGAATTGTGATTTTGAAAGTAATTATATTTCATTATATTCATAGAAAGTATTATAATAACTCAACAATAGAAAAAGAATAAGGAAAAATTTAATAATATTAATTTAATATCTAATCAATCAAATAGACCTTTAAATGGTCATAGATTTATAATATTTAGGTCCTTAAATTTCCATTAATTATTTAATATTTTTTTATCAATATTCTATATCAACCACTATTATTATTTACATTTTTTCAATGTCCACATATTCAAAATAAACAAATGATATTGTATATAGGTTAAATGGTCGATGTTTTTCCATATAACCAGTTTTTTACTTCCATTTCACTATTATTGTGATGATTTATTAATAACCCTTTGTATGATGTAAAATGGAACACCATGTGTAAAATATGAAAGATATATATTTCGTTAAATTTAATCATTTCGATATCTTATATAACACATAACCCAGAATCTAAATGAATTTTAATGTGAGGATATAGTTATAACACTATCGTTAATTTTCTGTCCATGAATAGTAAAAACCAAATTATGAAAATTTTATGGTTTATACATTTTTAAAATAAATTAAATATATATATATTTATTATAATTAAAAAATAATCATTTGAATGAAAAATAATATTTATTTAATGAACTAAATTTTTCACAGATAACTGTTTTTTCATATTTTGAGATCATCTGTAAAAATAATGTGATACTAATTTTTGAAAAAATATATTAATAAATGTACGTAATCATAAGAATTTTCAACATTATATAAGGATGGCCATTTTGAATTTTTTTGAAATGATTAATTTTTGGATGAATATAAAAAATTATTTTTTTAGAATATACATTTTCATTTATAGAATATAGAATGTCCTTTTTTAATAAGTCTTTAAAAGTGTTATTAGAAAAATTATATATTTTTTAATTAAAATTATTTATGTCAAATAAATTTAATAATGTATTTTTAAATAATAACATTACAATCATTCTAATGTTTTTTCTTTGGAAAACCATCTTTACATGAAATTTTAATACTTAATTTTATTATAAATTATACCAACTATAATAATATAATTTGAAAAAATAGATTCCATATTTCTATTATGAATAATTTATATGGGATAATAAGTTATGTTTTTTATATTAATGATTAATAATATATCTGTACATTAATTACCATAATTATGGTGAAAATCGGATTACCATAGAGAATACCTAAAAATAAAAGAACTAAAAATTACCTAAAACATGTAAAAAACCATTTTGTTGAAATATTATGTACTTATCGACAATAATGTTATATAATAGGAAATTTTTATAATTTTTTCACTTAAAAATTATATGTACATTTTATTCTTTTCAAAAAAAAACCCATGTGTGTCCCTTCCCCTATATATCATATGACACTCCATACCATCACTTCATCAAAGCTACAAATACATATTAATAAATTTAAACCCACCCAAATCAATCCAAAATGACTATAAAATATTATAGATGTGATTTTATTCTAAAAATACCTATATTAAGGTCCAAGAGATGAGATCCAAAAGATGTTTTTTGAAGAGAAGGTAATTGTATTATTTAATCTCTTTTGATTTCATTAAATTTCAACCGTAATTTTTTTATTAAAACATATAATATAATAAAACCCATATATAACATATTTTATGTTATTATGATGATGGCATAATATTTTCCCATCACCCTCTATATCAAATACGAAACAAACATATTAATCATGTGTTAGGAGGACAACTGCTTTATGATGTGATGTATCTCAATTTATAAAAATAAAAGTCATGATATTATATAATGAATGGTTTAATATATATATATATATATAATATTTATAATAATATATTATCTTCATGAAATATAATATCAATTAATCAGTCTTTCATTCCTCTCTGTTCAAAATATGATAACGACACACTTTTTTATTGAGGACCAAGGAATTGACAATCGATATGATTTGGTTTTCACATAAAAATTTAATGGAATTAAGTAAGTAATAATTTAATGAGTATATGTTATATATAAGTAATTTTATTGATTCTTTAAATGAATTTATCATACATATGTTTTCACTACCTCCTCCCCACATGGTGTACCCCACCTTGGCCGGTAATGTGAGAAGGGAGATAGTGACCCCCGAGTCCCGCCACAAATAGGCCCTAGGTATATGACTAACATTGAGGGAATTGTAAACCCATATATGGGAGGCATTACCCTCAAAGATAACAAATGCAGAAGAGATATAAGATTTACACCAACCAAATCCAACACAAACCAGAATATTAATGAAATCCCATGTACATATATGTAATGTCATGGAAAGCTACTAAAACTGAATGGGGAAAACTGTAAGTGCCCAAAAGAACTAAAAACTTCCTCAACCACAAGACCGAACAACTCGAGCAACCCCAAGCTAGTTGAAACCAGTTTGATCTACAAATTGCTAACAGTGAACTGAAAATCAGTTTATATATACATTGGTTGGGTTTAACAGTATACTCATTATGATCCTCCCCGAAGCATCTTGTGAAAAACTAATGAATGAAAACTAATGCAATGTGAACAAAAAGTGAAACTAACTAATCACCTAAACATGTATACTATGTTTCCAGCCTCACTATTACAACTCTCACCAAGTAACACATACTAGAATATATAATATAATAATGAATATCAATGGTACCCCGCTACTACATCCCCACTAGTTTCCGCTTTTCCCCAACATGACATGTTCTAAACTTCACTCACCAAAAGGAAGGCCCACATACACCTGTGTGAAGCACCACAACATGCAACTCGAGAAAAAAACAACCATTTCCAAACAAGAATGTAACCAGATAGTTTCAGGGAGCCACTATATCTTTCATAACATGTATCATAAGTCAGAAATTATACCTCATGACATTACAGCCGACACACCGAGTAAGAACCCTAAGGTTGTCACAACCTATACATGTTACACATAGAGTAGTCCTTTGGATACAATATCCATAATATATTTGTGTTAATATACACAAGACATTATATCCCTTTACAAAAATATATGGGGAAAATTAACCAGTGTGTATATCAACACAATTAACTATCAAGAGAAGAGAGTGGGGATAAAGTGGGTAGTCAACCATCCATCATCACACATGAATGTTGGGGAAAAAACCCCCCGGGCTCATAATCCCAGGGGTGTCAGTTTCCCTAAATGATGTTTTGGAGTAGCATATAGAAAAACAAAACTTAAAGAATATACTATAGCTCACAACCACACTATGGGCATAACCTATTCTTATACTCAAACGCAACTACTGTCTCTCGGAATCTCGAATGAAACTTCTCATACTTGTTATCCTATAATCACACAACCATTTAAAAAGTTTTATTACATTACTTTATTCCCTTTTTCTCAGTTCCACTTTATGATAATTATTACTTTAAACATAAATTTACCATTAACAATTCCACATTAAATTTCATTAGAATCAACCCCAATGTTTACTTACCCTTTAAAATTTTATCCTCATCATTGCGTCCCAACATTATCCAACCCCATGTGTTAAAATCATTTATTAAATTATTTATTTACATCATTGCATTCCCATATTTCCAAGAATTCTAGAAAAAATTCTATGTTACTATCAAAATTCGTATTAATAGGGTGAGTATTTGAGCATCTTGTCGGGTCATTGCGGACTATAAAAAGAGTGTTGACCCATTTTCCCTTGAGAAGCTAATCAAGGAAAGCGTGTGACATACCTCATGCATTGTCGCCCCTTTCTGAAGAACGGTAAGAAAGAACTGCGGCCTCATGCTGGGGAAAAGTAAAGCAGATAAACAACCTATAAGAATCAGTATGAATCCCAACATTCACATCCAACCCATTTAATTTCCCATGGTTTCCTCCCCGACACCCGTATGAATAATCTGATGTATTCCGCCACTCTAGTCTTCAAATTCTACCCTAAACCATACTCCACCTTGCCCCCACATATCACAATATCCATCCTGGTTCACATCAAAACACATGCATTAGGAAAACAAACATCATATAAATTTGGCTATTTTCCCTTAAACAATAAATAGGGTGACTCATAACCATACAAGGAATTAACTTTTATAAAAAAAACTATTCTTGAATACATCATGGATTAACCGATTTATTATTCATATGATTCAAATTAGGGAAGAAAAATATGTAAGCTATAAAAAATATTTTTACATGCATACTACTCTAATTTTATTAACATCAAATTAAAACAAGAAGAAGATGATTCATTTAAATTATTCTTTATATTTAACCAAACAATTGTCAATTAATTTTGACTTTATGTTTTTTACCAATTTCAGTCATCAACGAAAGCTAAACAAGCGAGCATAGATATAACACTTTCATGAAAACCACGAGGAAATAACATATGATCGATGTCAAATTATTTATATAGTTCAAATATTTATTATTTAAATTCCATTGTGAACCAGGGGGACAAAATCGAGCAAATATACAGTTGAACAGAAAAGAAAAGAGAAGTAATTAATCCCCTACCTCAAACGATTCTTGTCGTTCTTTATATGAGAATTATCCACACAAAGAATCACGATTTCCTCCTCCCATGGCAACTGTATCAACTCGAGGATGCTGTAGTACGACAACACCAACTGAAATCCAGGAAAACTCTATTAGATGTATAGAGGTCACAATACTTAAATCGGAAAGGTGAGACAAAAGGAGATGAACCTAAACAATCGACGATAAAACATACCTTATATCAACGAAGGATCGACACTTGATTCTTGCACTAATATATGTGGGGATAATAATGTAGTAAAATCATCAAGGTGAAACGATCTGAGGATTAAGGATCGATCACACTGCACCTATGGGATGAAAAAAAGGATCAAGAATCTTGCACAAGGGAACCAGAAGGTAGAACAAGGGAGGAAGATATCAAATCCCTTTTTTGATTTAGGAGAGAAATAATTTAAGTTCGGATTGATTTTCCATTAAAAGGGGATTGCATTAAAGCACACAATTTTGTTATGTAAAGGAATACATACACTTATGAAAATTAATATAGGAGTTATCCGATTTTATTTGGCCTTAAATCCCTTAAATCAAGTCCTTGAATGCATTTTACATTAAAGAAAATGTCAAAGGGGAGAAACTGTATGAAGATGGAAACACTATTCAATATCTTGGAAACATTGTACTCCTACCAATCATCAAAACACTAGACAGGATTATAGAAACATTTTACACTCACCAATCGAAGAATCATTGATCCTAGAAAATCTATTCACAAAATGGCTCCCAAATTATAGAAAGAACGATACTGGACTCACAGATCCTGGAAATATTTTTCATGGAATAACTCACTGATCATGGAATCACCGATCCTTGACTCACTGATCCAATGGTACTTCTCACAAAATTAAAGATCGATCTGATTGTACTATTCACATAATGATAGATTTATTTTCTTGTACTGTTCACAGAATGACTCAATGATATGAAGGTATTGTTCACTGAATGAAAGAAGGATCTGATGGTACTGTTCACAGAATGGCTGGCCAATCTTATGTTACAGTTTACAAAATGACATACAGCTCCCATGGAACTATTCACAGAATGACAGACCGATCTGATTGAACATTCCACACTAGTCACACTGATGGAACTATTCACATCATCCTAAATGATGGAAAAACTCACATTAGTCTCACCAATTGAACTACTCACATCAGTGTCACCGAGTGAGCTATTCTCATCGGTCTCACCGATGGAATATCTGACATTGGTCTCAACGATGGAACTCTTCATATCATTCTCACTAAGTGATATTTTCAAATCAGTCTCACTGACTGAACAGTTCACATCGGTCTCACCGATGGAACTATTCACATGGTTCTCACCGATGCAATTGTTCACATTGGTCACACCGATTGACGTGTTCACATCGGTCAAACCGATGGAACTGCTAACATAAGTCTCACCAATGGAACTATTTTCATAATTTCAAAATTGGAAAAGTGTTGGGGATAAGTCACCTTGACCACATGAAACACATTAGACACCATATTTTCAAAATGTAATAGACTATTGAGGTTCAAGAGATTACATCTGATACCTCTGAAAACATTATTGTCCCTAAGAATTAAAAACCAACCTAAGAGGAAACTGAAAGAAGTCTGAACTACCACACATAGAGATACCGCTCAAAAGAGTGCAAGACACACAAAACAACCAATTAATACCATCCAAAAACATGAATGGTTTATTACCACAAAGACAAGATCATTAGGTGAAAAGAGTTAAAAATCAAACAACTCCGGGTACAGAGCATGTATTTATGACACATATTCTTGGGTACTCTCTTCCAGGACAATGTGTAGCCTCAAGTCACGAACCATGGGGATAAAATGCCAGCACAACACCTTCTTGTAGCAGTCTTGGATCTCCACACATAGATTCTCAAATGTCGCATCATCATCTGCATCGATCTCTCCCCAATCGATGACATGAGAGTCATCATGAAGATAATGATGAAGCTTTGATACATGAAAAACATTTGTCATCCGGATCATTTATGGGGGAAGTGATACTCGATAATCCACAACTCGAACATGAGATGACACCTTCAATGGCCTAAAAAATGGGGAGAAAGCATAATCTTATGACAAAACCTTCCCTGCACATGAAGGGGAGTAACATTCAAAAACACATGATCCCTAAAAACAAACTTTAAGGGTCTCCTCCTTTTATAAGAATATAATTTATGAAGATCTTTCATTTTATTATAATATTTATAATTTATTTTAACATTAAATTAATACATTTATATGCATTTGATATGATCAAACCATGTTTTTTCATAAAATTGTATTATTCTAATTTTTTTTTCATTGAGTCATTCATTTTTATTTTAAATATGATGTTTTCTACTTATATATATATATATATATATTTAATTTTATATAATTTATTTAATATTTTCAAACAATATTTTATGATTTTGAAATTCCTAAGCATCAATTTTGGGAAAATTTAATTATATAAATTTAAAATTTTATATCCATGGTAAATGTTAAATCGTTTTCATTTGGGATAAGTGATCTGTAGATAATATTATTACCAAAAAGAAATTATTGTTTTAGGCTTCTTAATGTTACATACAATACTAAAATGTTTATAAAATTATTTTTATTATTACATTATGTGAAACATTTCATTTTTAGGTGGAGTTTTATATTCTCAATCCCCCAAGGGAAATTGTTACACACTATTGGAATACATATAATTTTTATTAAAATGACATTCCATATATTTTTACTGGTATAAAGTATTCATCCCTCATATAATTAGGTTTATAAGAACCATTTCAAACTATACTAGATGAAATGAGGAGGTACCCACCATATTTTACAAAGATTACGCAATTCTATTGTGATGGACATAATGATAACTTAATGTATAAAACTTCTTCTCATCATGTTGTTTTGAGAGATAAATCTTATTTAGTGACCATTCATATTCTACGATATTTACAGATACAAATATATTAATAATGGGATCCATGAAATCTTTGGGGTGAACCACCTATGATAAATAGATAATGAAATATGGGCTTTATTTTATGGAATTTTATGTTGTGATATTGTATGTCATCATAGAATTTAATAATTCTTATGGTATATATCTATTATCATTATAAACTATTTCATGAATATATTTCATAGATTCATATTGAAATTATCTATATAAAAAATTATCACTGATTTAGTTTGAGATAAATTATTTGAATTGATGTTTTAATCATGATAAAACCTATTAATCTCAATGAAAAAATCCATTGTACATGAATATGATATAAATGAAAAAAAAAAATTTATGATATTAGAATTTATGATGTGAAAAATGTTATTTATCCCAACATATAATGAGTTGTATATTATCACACAATTTGAAAATGAAGTCATTGGTTGTATGGATATGTATAAATAATATGTTTTTATCTTAGAGATATATCCCTATGGAATTTTATTCACATATAGAAACTATCAATGATTATTTAAATGTATTAAAAAAATATGGGCATTTATTGATGCAATTTTCATGGATTTGAAAAGAATTATAATTCATGGTTGAGTAAATGAATTCTTATATCATTGGGAGAAAAAAATATCCATGTATTATGATTTGGTGAGAGAATAATGTTAATGACAGATTGCTACCACGTGAGGCAATACAGACTTTCTAAAACAAAACTACAACCCCTATTTATTTAATTCATCAATTGAGGTCTCCATTGAAAACCATTGATAGGGAAAATTATAACACCTATAGATTTTCTTAAAAATTTAATTCAAAAATATTTATGTTTATTGAGATTTTCCTTACAACCAACTGTTAGTTTAGCTAATGTGAAATATACTATATAAATATTATTATTACACAATAGTTAAATTTCAGGGGATAGATATTATTAACTAAATTAAGTATTATATAAAACCTACCTACTCGGTATAAATACATTTTAATAAATTATGAAATTTTTATTTATTTAATTTTATTTAAGAAAAATATTTTGTCCAAAAAAAATAATTTTTATTTAATTTTTTGAGAAAATATAATAACTAATATAATAGAAAATTATTTAATATATTTGATAATTTATAAAAAAAAAATTCACTTATTTATAAATATTTATATAAAATTTAACAATAAAACCATCTTGAAATTGATCTTAAAATAGTATGTACCATATCTAAAATCAGTGGGTTCAAAATAGTTAAATATTACCCCTTTTTTATAAAAATTATTAATAACTATTGTAAAATTTATCCCACATGTAAATGGTAAATTTGGTATATAAATTGTGAAACTAAGCTATATGATAATAATAACTCATTTTAATTCTTGATTATGGCTTGAAATTAAAACTGTATAACCTTAGGCTATCACTATATTTTTTAATGGGAAAATTCCAAGGAAAACGACATATATATAATTTAATACAAATGTAGTGACATAATGCTATTGTATTCATTTTAAAAATTAATTTACGTGTTAACATAATGAAAAATAAATTAATAATGAATATTAAGTGTAATGTATTTCATAACCAAATTATAATAATATTTTAACAAATTTTCTATTTATTTTAATAAAAAATTACAATTAATTGTTATACAACATTGATTTAAAAAAATTATAAATTTATGAAAAATGAAATATAATATATTTATATTTTTAAATGTATTTTAATTTGAGATATTAAGGTGATCAGAATATTGTATAGATGAAATTTTCATAGTATGAAAATTTCAAAATAATTGGTTTGAATTATATTTTATTTTTTGAGGTTATTAAAATCAATGTACTTACTACTCTGAAAATTGACAATAAAGAAGTATTACAAAAATAATAACATATTAAATTGTATAAATAATTACATAAATACAAGGTGGAATTATATTGTATAAATTATATCTCAAATCTAATAATGAGTCAATATTTAACTAATATATAAAATTGTATCATTTCAAGAGTGAAAAATATTTTAAAAATATACATTTTCATATATGTTAATTAGGTGTTAAACCAAATAATATGTTCTAAAATAGTATATAATGCTATAATAAATGGTTTGTGATATTTACACCATATCTAATCATAGTTTCCAATTCATGACTCTATGGTTGTATTTTGATCTAAATTTTTATTATTATATTTTAATTTTTTTTGTAATTTCATATAGACCCCTACCCTCAATTATAGAAGGAAAATTTTTACCCCACATAAATAACCCACATTGGTAAATCTATATCAAACATCCTATGAAAGAATATCATATCAAAATCCATTGAAAAATAAAAAATGGTATTTTCATCCTGAAATCCCCAAGATATTTAATATTAACATAGTGTTAAAGGAGTTGTTTTGAAGAAGAAGTAATCACTCTAACTTATCAATTTTTTTTTCTAAATTTCATTAACATGTGTAAAGATATTATATATAATATTAAACAAAACATCTAAATCCTCATAATTGGTGATTATATTTATGATAAAAACCATATATTATACACCCTCTTTCTCGTCACAAAAAAAGGTAAAAGAATCACTTGTTTTTATTTACGGTTTATTGAATTCATGTTGGGAAATAATTAATTATTCAACACCCTATTAATTGGAAAATAATAATTATGGATAGTTGGGTATATATGATATTAATGAAATAATCATTCTTATATAATAATAATATCATGTCAATAATCATATCATTCAATCATTTTGGACATGATAGCATTACTTCGACAAACAAATGGACTGCCATCAATATAATGAGATGTGATACATTTTTCATTGATATATTACATTGATGATAGCATGGAATAATTTTATGAATTTATATTATATATAATATATAATAATAATTCTTTCAGGTTACTTATAATTTACTTTTCTTTTATCCTATCAGTTGGAAAATAGAAACTACACACATGTGTATATATGACCTATTGTCTCCATGAATGTTGTAAAATAATTTTCTATTTCTAATTTTTATTAGTTATTATAAAAATGTATTTAATACATATATTGTAATTTTAAACCATTGTAGTTGTTGTGATAATGATGGGACTATGATAATATTATATGGATTAGTACTACTGAACCGAAAAAAATCTTGGAAAATGAAGTAGTTATCACCTAGAACATTGAATTTAATGAGAAATAATTAATAAATATGTGCAATATTATATAAATAAATCATACATGTTATTATATATATATGGATAATGAAAAATATTATTTCAAATCTACATTTATGATAATTTTTTTTCAATTTTAATTATAATATTATACATTTGAGATAATGATTTATTTCACAATCTCATAATATTTCAGTTAGGATTATACCTACGAACCAACTAAGTAATGCATCTCCTCCATGAACATGTATTTTAAATAGGATTTATAAAAATTTTCCACAATTATCCTATAGTTTTATAAATTTATTCTTTTATCATTTTTTATTTTTTATAATCTATTTTAAATGGAATTATCTTCTAATATTTTAAATTATGTAGATTTTATAAATTAAAAAAAATGAACAGAATATTGTTTATCATTAATGAAATCATTGGATTTTTAAAAATCATGATGTTGTAATCCTTTAAAACATAATTTACCAGATTAAATGTTTAATTTCTGTTAAATATTTTTCATATATATGTTCATATATTTTTAAATTAAGTAGTGATTTCAAAATATAAATGTTACAAACTACATTTATTATTCCAAGGGATTATTCAAAATAATTTATATATCTATGAAAAAAAGTAATTATATTAATGTAATAATAGTGATATTATCATAGGTTACCATCATTATTATTTAATTATTATTTTTTATGTTTATGTTGAAAAAATGTTGATGAAACTCACTCCATATTTCATGGTTTAATGATTTTTTAAATTCATTTATTTTCATGAGTTTTGATGTTATTAGAGTTTTTTTATAGTTGTACATGTATGTATGATAATTTTGTGACACATGTTACATATTTCACCCTCAAATGCATTTAATGTTGATGGAAAAATGACGAGGTAAACCTAAAACATGGGAAACTAATTTAATTATAAAAATATTATGTGGGTCCCTAGATTTTATGAATATAACGTAATGTGAAGACCAAGAATTCATGTCCATATGTTTATTTCTGTCTATTTATTTCATTTCCATAAATTTATGATTGGACATCATTTTTTCATATGTTTATGAGAGGTACTGATTTAATGTGATTAACATAATTAGTGAACCATTTTATATTTATACATTTTCACAATGTTATAAGATTATGTGTATTACAAAACCCCATGTATTATGTAAAGTTTTTGCTCTCGTGTATTATGTTATTTGATTCATTTGTTATTTATGACTTATGACCATCGAAATATTTTTACACGTCTATTGATTATGAGATATAATATAAATGGTTTAGATTTTCTAATGTCTTGATCAATTTTAAAAACAATTATTTTCAAGTTATGATTTTTAATTACTATTATATCTCTTGATTACAATTCCTGATACCTAAGATCACCCTTTATTATTTTTCCTTTTCCATGATAATGTTTATTTATTTTATAAATTATGTCTCTATAAATGTTTTTAGTCATAATGAACATAGTGGGATATGATATAGATCATCTATTAGTTTTTGTAAAATGCTTGAGGTGCTTACCTCTTTATTGAAAAGAAAAAAAAAGAAAAAGTCAAATGTCGGGGCTAAAAAACAGAACCGTAAAGGAACATCAGAAAATAGAAAAAGAGTTCACCCGGGTCTCGAGAGGGTACACATGATTTGATAAGGCAATCGCCCACCCTTTCGACGAGGATACCCGCCTCTCTTCCCAGTCCGTGCTTGTGTCCACAAACCACCTTCATCACCCTCCACATCAATGAGAGTAGACGCAGAGGGATCATCATTCATTGATCCAACTATTTCACAATTTCCAGTGAGCACATCAAATGTGTTAGAAATGTTATCATTACAATGTACCTTTTCACATGGGGATGCAATGATATGCATTTCCATTAGTCCTTTATCATCGGGCTTATCCAGCTTCATCATGGCAGTGGACTGAGCCACCTTTTCCTTGCTGATGGAGTCATTCCTAGTTTTTGCTTCATGGCTGGTGGCCTTATCAGGTTGCAAAACGTCATTATCCAGTAGCCCTGCAAGGGGGGGGGGGGGGTGGAAGTATGGTATCAATCTGAATGGGAGAGGAGATTACATTACTGTGCAAGGTTTCGCGTGCAAAGTTAATGTGTACAACCAAAGCCTGCTGTAATGAAGTATCTCCAGTAATATTTGTCAAATCATAACAAACCGAGGCTTGTATATGTGCTGGAAAAATAGGGTCTTTAGCTGGTATTTAATAATTGGAATGGAAAGATGGAATACCAACATCAATATCAGTACTGGGCCTTATTTGTACCCTATGCTGGTTGATCTTAACCTTCTATGAGGTTGAAACATCCATAACAATCTTACCCTTTCTCCATTTTAGAACATGCATCTCTTTCTGTACTCTGTCATCAGCCATTGCTTTAGCCAAGAGCTCTTTCTCTATTTTACTATCTTCCGATTCCGAATTATGTTCTTATTATTCCATTCCTTTGACCAATGTATCTTTAAATGAGAGAACTCCTTCAGATTTTCTAGTTCCCTCAACTATATCAGCCCAATTGGCTTTTTTCGCTCTATCCAGACGAGGGGCAACAGGCTGCCCAGTCCGTATATTCTTAGAGGTAGATATTTGACCAGTATGAATTGGAGGTGCACCTGGGTGTTGATTCAGAAGAGTATAAATCTCTTAGGAGGTCTTGAGATCCTCCTTACCTTTGCATTGAGATTCATCATGTCCTCTCTACAAGTATTTGGTATATTTAGTACATGATCGACAGTTGGATTTAGAGTGTCCTATCATGCAACAGATTTCACAGAACATATGTAATTTTTCATATAGCATTCTTAGACTGATTTCATCCTTATTGGTGGAGAGAACAACTTTTTCAATCAAGGTAGATCTTAAACCAACCTCAACTAAAATTCTGGAAAAATGGCCAAAGGATTCTTTCTCAGTCTCATGATCCATACATATCAGGATACCTATTGCAGAGGCAATGTCAAATAGAATTTCAGAATGCCATAAAACCCAATTCAAACCATATATCATGATATAGACTTTCTCAAAAGTGTCCTTAAAGTCATAAAGACTAAATTTTGGTTTCCATTCGTAGATCCTTAGTGTTCCTGGTTTGAGATTTACCGACCCAAATCCCCAAGAACGACCTTTCAATTCATTGGAAGGAAACAACACATGGAAGAAACCCTTCCCCATCGAGATACATTTAAAGTCACCAAAGCCACAAATCTTAGAAAGATACACCACAAGGTCAAGAAATTTTCCAAGGTGTCATTCCCTTGGTATGTGAAATGTCAGAGATGATGGAATTCTTTCAGAGTTCTAACCTTTGCGTGATTTCATCATCTGAAGCAGAGACATGGGCCATAGAGCCATTTCGAATAATACGTTGCCGATGCGATTTTCCGGAAATTCGAAGGAACCAGTTGGAATACCAGAAGAGGAGAAGAGACTGAGATGTTCATCAGGATCCCAAACCTTATTCGTGTCCTTCAAAATCCAGGGAGAGAAGCTATGTCGAGCCTCATATGAGAAGAGATTCAATCCTCTTGGGTGGGGTAGATCATCTATTAGTCATTTGATTGATTTTTCATGATTCCAAAGGCTAAAAACCTATTCAACTTTTGGATAGATTAGTATTTTTTTGTAATGAATAATCATATAAATATATGTAATAAAAATTTATTAAAATTATTTTTATATAGATGGTATCAAATATGTATTAATTAAACATGGAAAACTAGATTGATAAATAATTATTAATAACCTTATCATTATTTCTATGAAGAAAAAAATATCATAAATGATTTGATCATGGATAACCAAGGTTCAATTTTTATTTTCATAGATTTAAAATTATATATCCCGATTTAATCAATAAATTAATTAGGCTTGAGGGATATATCGTTTTTCACAATGAATATCATTTCCCACATGATTATTGTTGGGTTTATTCAATGTCTAGAATAAGAAGTAATCTTGGAAAAAATGAATATGGTCTCCAATGAATGCCTATAATCAATAGAGACCAAATATATTATAATTTCGGAATATATATAATCTAAATATGATCACATAACTCTCCAATGATATTTCCAGATACATGGTTAATGTTGAACATTAGAATGCTCCAAGGAGGGAGAAACATGTTTTTCAATATTTTATATGAAATCCACCATCATCTTATTATCCTCATTCAATTCCATTTGTTATTGAGAAATATATCAATGCAATGAAACATATATTTGTTATTCCTCATTACTCATACCATGAAAAAATTTCATATCTATTTAACATTTTTAATGTTATGAAGACCAATAGTAGAGTAATATTGAAAATAAAAAAACAGGTCAGATATTAATTACACGATATGGGAAGAGATAATGGATTATTTTTCAGTATTTACCTCCCATGGATTATACATTAAAAAATATAGAAGGAATTATGTAAGATTATGTTGATAAATGATTAATCTATTTAAAACTATGTGAATTTTTTTATCAACCATGGAATTTATGCTTCTATTTTACCCAACAACAATGAAAGAATCATGTATATGTTCTTCAATAAAGAGCCACTCATTCTTCAAAATTAATTATAAATAATTGAAAATAGAATATATGAGAACAATTTATGTGTAGTTATTGTGGTAATGAAATATAGAAACCCTTATGGGTCTGGAGATAATAAATGTATGATATTTATTAATTGGGACTCCAATGATTTCCCATATGGATGGATGAATATTTTTCAACTACGGACATGCCTAAAAATTTTGAAAGGTCAATATAGGTGAATGATTGAATTTAACTATGAAATCATTTAATTATTAGAGGACAAACCATCATGAAAATGAATTTAAGAGTTATGTAAATATGTTATTCGATGAAATTAATTGAAAAATAACTATAAAATAGCACATTCTCATATTACTAATACAATTGCAATGATATTGGGAAATAAACTATTAAATTCTATAATCCGTATGATATTTATGATAGTAATAAAAAACACTATCTCATGTAAAATTAAAAAACGAAAATATTATCAACTTAAAAAAGTTTATGTGAATCATGATAGTAAGGGATTATTTATATTACTATCAAGAATAGTGGATTCAATTTTGTAATTACAATAAATTATCCCTATGAAAATATTATAATTTCCTGATGTGTTTTCATTATGAGAAACAATTATATCAACATATATAGATTATATATATTTTTAAATAACCAATGATTTTATATCAATGCAATGAAGAACCCAAACCTCAAACACGAGTATTTTGGGTGGTCAAAAAATTTTATTTATACAATTTTTAGTGAATTATATAAATGACCAATATTTTATTGTGACCTTTTGGTAAATGATTAGTAAACAATGGAAAATATAATATCACGATATATAAATTTTGGTTAGAGACATTATGAGAAACTAAAAATTATTTCATGGTATATAATGGAAAGATATGAGATAAAGTTATTTCTGAGCTCCAAATAATGTTAATAATATTTGGGTGGAGTCATAAGGATAAGTACACATGGAATGTATTATATTTAAAATAAGGATATTTTTCTTATCGTTAAATTGGGTTTTATAAAATCTTTTAAAAATGAGTTTTGTTCAAATAAATATGTTGATATAATTGAAATCACTAAGGAATCTTATAATTCTATTAGACATGAATCCGAAATAAAATTTTCATCTAGAATATCAATTTCATTTAGTAAGAGTTTGGGTGGAAATAGTTCGATGTATTTCAAAAGGATGAGACTATAAATTCAAAATATAATGTTATAATGTATGTTTATTTACTCAATTGTTTTATCTGGATTTTTGAAATAAGAAAATATATATATTTATATGTATCGCACAGAAATAAATTTTCTATTAACCCATTAGATATTTATAGTTTAGTGATGATTAAACCTCTCATAACAATGGTATCTATCACTATTTATCCGTCCTTAGGAGTTCAATTTTTCTTCCTTATTCATGTTTTCACTTCTCAAATATGTTATCCTAACTAGAAACCATGTTATTTGTTATTCTATTTTACGTTTTTTACTTCACTTTTCCTCATATCCATTGTAATTTTTTAATCCTCTCATGATGTGGGTATCCAAAATGTAATTTTGAAATGATAAATAATTTATTATTGGGAAAATATTATCTGGTCATAATTTATTAAAGGGATATAATGTAATACATTGATGTGTTTTAATATATATATATATATATATATATATATATATAACATATTTTTCTTCTTGGATAGATTTTAATAAAAACACTATGAATTTAAGTGAACCATGATATAAATTTTTAAAGATTATTATTACATAGCTCTTAAACTGGAGGTCATGAATATGATTAACTACATTATGAATAATATAAAATTTCTATTCACAATATACATATATAATAATTATGAAATCATTTTTAGTAAGATTAACTTTTTTTATTAATATTATTTGAGAATTTTATTTTACATCTTTTGTGAGAAAATAATATAACATAATTTTTAAAAACAATTAGAAATTATATTTGATAATTTCTATAAAAATATAATTTTATAAAATTATATTAAATGTAATTTTTAAAAACTCTTAATATTTAATATAAATAATTGGAATCCATGTTTAGAATAAGGTTTTTTAAATTTGTGAAATAAGTTTTTTGATTTTTTGACAAAATAAATAGTAATCGTGGTAACATTTATCTCTTCATTAATGGGTAAATGAGATAAATCAAGGTAAAAAATAATTTATAAGGCCATAATTATTCATTATATTTGTTTAGAAGAATAAAAATTGACATAATTCAACATAGGATAAAATTTATGTCTATAATTGAATATCGTCCATGTAATTGACTTATATAGTTTATAGACAAATGATGATATGAAATGACACACTGTTAGTTGTAAATATCAATATGTGTTTTCATAGTTAAATTTTTTGAAGTAATAATAATATTACTTTCTTTATTGAAATAAATAAATATATTATGTTAACATATATATAATATTTTTGTGTGGTATAATTATATTAAATTCTTAGACAGTGTTTTTGATGTAATTATTAAATTTACTGAAAAATATAATAAATGATACTATAATTTTTAAAATTATAATTAATTGAAAAAATTATGATGAATTCTTTTTATGTTTTTATATGATATGTTTTGTAGGTGTTAAAATAATCATTTAAAAATCTATGTGACATCCTGATGTTATTGAAATTAATGTAATAAATATTTTTTATATTGAAAACAATGATACATTAGAAAAATAAAATGTAATATAAAATTAATTAAAATCATAAAAATATTAAATAAGGAAAAAATAATAATATATGGTGGATAAATTCATCCATTATACATTTATGAGTCAATTGATATGTTATATGTAGTATTATAATCATTTACGTGTGACTAATATATTCATATAGTTAATGTTAATATATGTTTATCAAGGGGTTAAAAAATGATTATATTTAAAATAGAACCAAAACCTACCTAAATTTTATTTTTGATGTTATTCCAACCATATCATAACTTAAAATTATATTCCAGACCATTTGAATGTATTTATATCTATAATTTTCTAATTATATTTTTTTGAAAGTCAAAAATTCTATCTCAAATCAATTATAATGGGACACCTCCTTCCTCACTTCATTATTCCTTGAAGTTTATTCTATATTGAATAACCAATTCCAAATTGTCTTATGAACTTCTATATATAAATAACAGTGGTGAAATAATTCCCGAAAAAACCATAGAGATCACTAAATGATATCTAAATAGGTCATTTCGAAGAAGAGTTAAACATTCAAGTCAATCACATTACTTTTGTATAATATATTTCACCTACTCTATGTATATGATATGAATTATAACATTTATAAATAAGTATAATAAATTCTAATAAATTATTTATACATAATACTCCATTATAAATCATATTTTCTATCAATTAAAATGTTAAAAAATAGTGACTATGGATTTTCAAACATAGATATTACATCAGTATTAAATAAAAATTATAACTTTACAAAAATTGATTCCCAAATACTATATTTGTTAATTCCATAGAAAACATGGGAAAATATTCAAACTCAGTGAAATATCATTATTTTTTTCCACAAATATCATCTCCTATAGAATTTGAGCCTAATAATATTCCTTCAATAGATTGATATGGGAATCATATGTATATGGTGAGCTCGAATTCTTAGCAATGGTAAAAAAAGAGATACATAAAAATATCATGATAATATGTGTTTGAGGAGATAATCATAACATTAGATAATCATACCCTGAATATCAAATATCATATTGATGAGGCATGGAATAAAGATAATGAAATTTAATAATACCTTTGTTATATTGAAATAATGTTCAAAATCCATGAAAACATAACATAAGAATATCACATAAAATTTTTGTTAGGACCATAAATGTATAAATTGATATTCAGTTTAGTCATGGATTCATTTCCATGAACTTCATATTAGTAATGGTTTACTCCACATAAAATCGTGGCAGTCACAGTTCACACCCATAACCATCTTGGCGGTCATGGTTTACTCTCACAACTATCTTTGTAGTAATGGATATCTCTCATATCTATCTTAGTGTTAATGGAAATATCTAAACACCATAATAGTGAACAAGGACCTTTATTTATAAATCCTGATATAATTATCATTACATAAGTCATTTATGGGAGATATATGTCCCAACAATCTAATAATGAATACATACATATGTTTTTCACATGATTGTAGAGAATAATATCCTAACCAATGAAATGGAATTGGTTCCATAAACATGTAATCATATCTTCAAATTCTCATAATATATAGGTTTCACAATATCATTATCATATGCCTAACCCATGAAAATAACAATGTTTCTTGAACATATTTCCCCCAAACAATAAACCAATTGGAGAAAAAATATGAATGGTATTCTTGGAATATAACTAATTATGACATATCATATGTGGATGGATTTTGAAATATAATATGGAAAAAAAATTTAAAAAAAATAATTTATAGAACATAAAACGTTGTCAAAAACCTTTTATTTTAAAATAATCATAAAAACAAGTATAGGATTCTCCTAAAACTTTTTAAAATACATTACCCTAAAAACATATGTAGTATTCATGAATGAAAATTAAATAATTTTTCAATGAAAAATTATAATTTAAAAATAAAATAGGAATCATGGAAAAAAATCATTATACATTTCATTAAAAAATATTTCCCATGAAAATTACCTTGTGATATCGATTACAAATTCTAATTACCAAAATTATCACTAAATTTTTAAAGTGTCCCATACCACTTTTGAACATTTGATTAATAATAAAAATTGAATATTAACTTTATAGAAATCATAAAATATCATGATTGTAATGATACTCATGACATAACATCGAAAATGTAATTATATATACCTCATAAAAGAACATAGGTTCAGAACAAATCATGTGTCTCAATGAAATAAAATTTAGACAAACCATCTATACTCATTTTGTAACTTTTTAACCACCAAATCCAGTGAAAAAGAGATCCTAAATGGATATCTAAATACCCATAAAATAATTTATAAATATCATATAACACGTTAATGGGAATTATGTAAACCACACAAAAGAAAATAGCGGTGATAATGACATGTATCTCATAGAAATAATAAGTGAAATAAAATTCCATTAACACAATTCTTGATTTCTTCTTATACATGTTAACACATCCAATATAATAAATATATGTTTATTATACATATACCATATAATTATATTCAAAAATAACTTTTCATATATTATTCTATTAATTTTCTTCTTTACCTGCTTATTAAATCATCAACTTTAGTGATACCTTTTAGGTATTAATTTTTTTGTTTATCATTTATGTTTTGACTTTTTATTCTTTGACTTATTACTTAGGGAATAATGTAATTACATAAATAGGGAAAATAATGATCTATATATCCTATAAATTAAGTATATAAATATAAATAAAAGATATATATGTGAAATGGACACTGTTTACTGAAACGATATATCGTACGTACACAAGGGAATTGTTTCAATATAATTTTCAAATTGAATGAAAGTATGTAAATGAGATATATATATATATATATATTTATAATATAATTATAGATGAATAAATATTTCATATTTCATCATTATTGAATTTTTATAGTCAATATTGAATTGTTATCATGGAAGATTATTCTCATCACATTGGGGAGACGGCAGGCCGTATATACGAATATGTGAAAATATCATTCTCTTAATGGTACAATAGTAAACAATTGGATATTATATTAATTATATATAATAAATTTATACTCATATTTATTAGTTATACCAGTTATATGTATAATTATACCAATTAAAATAATTTAGTGTGGGGAAACAGATTAAAAAACATTGTGGAGATGGTACAACATATGTACAGATATGTGGTGATTTAATTTTTCTTATGATTGATAAAATATTGAATGTTGTAGTTATGTAATAATATTTCAAAAAATAATTTATTTTAAAATGGATTCGCAAATTTACAATGGAATCATCACAAGTATAAGAAGAATAAGAGGAACTGGACATGAATGGGTTTGAAAAATAATTACCTCTTCTTTAGTGGACTTCAGTTACATAACTTTTTAGGGATAAAAGGGTTCTTATATTTGGAATAATATTACCTAGATAGAATATATAAATATTTATTGATGCGAAATGGGCTATTTTTTGTTGATCTATAAGGATCAATGTGGTGTGAGGATGTCATGAAGGAGGATCATTTTTACAAGTGATGAAAGGGGAATTCTTGTATTCCTTTAAAACATTAAATTTATATAAATTGATTTCAGATTTAAAATATATAAAAAGTGAGTTATTAAAAAGACGTAAATCATGGAAGTACGTAAGGCATATATCATAAAGAAACATCAATCTTAATAAAATAGCAGAGGAATAAATCATGTAATTGTGGCAACCGTTCGGTACTTGTTATGATTTCCATAGTAGCCAAGGCATTGCTGCCAAGAACATCTTATTGGACAAAGTAACTTTTTGAATCGAGTTCACTCCTCGTTCCAGTCCTGTATCACTAAACCGAATTAAATTACCGTTCCATACATGTCTATCTCATGAGATATGAATCTTTATCCAATGCATTGGAGGAACATATAGTTCCCACTCATATCATAAAGAACCCATTCCTTTCTTTTCCACAAAATCATAAATCATACATCATAGCATAACCCACGTAATAGAAATGGGATTCTTAGACATCGTGCCATCATAACATAATCCATATAAGATAAAAGGACCACATAAAAATAATTCCATCATAACATAATCAAATCAATGTAAAAATAGTGATAGAAATAGAAACCTATATTATTTTAAATAGAAAATAATTTTGATAAAATGCTTGAACTCCATTCTTGAGGAAAATATCTTTTCTACTTCAAAAACATTTTTATTTTCTTAAAATGTCATATAATTTTAAACTAAAATAAGTTGATTAAAAATAAACATTAAAAATTTTAAAGTATGATTCATGTAAATAATGTTCTAAAAATCCATTAATGCCGTATAAGTTAAAAAAACATTCTTCTCGTTCTTTGGCTAGAAAAGTCAAAAACTACCTCGTACGAAAAACCACACAAGATTTGTTTAATATCTTTTAGTAAAAACATAACGAAGGTTAAACGTGGATTTAAAAAATTGAGGGAGGATAGAAATAATATTACATATTTAGGAAGCATGGATGTGGATGATAAACATTTCCCAGTAATTACTGATGTATAAACAATCTCGGATAAAAATTGAGATTGCGAGATTTTCCCTTACCTTAGGTCCGATATGATTCGTACGTATCCAAAACTCCTGTATAATGATTTAAATAATGTCATTGAATTATTACAGAGTCATATTAATTTTTATGATGTCATAAATGGTTCACTAATGACTTTATATTACCCGTTCTTTTGTATATTCCATGATAAAGCAGCATTTTGGGTAAAATCGTTTTATTTATCGTACGTGTTTGGACTTGTTATTCTTGATATTATTACTTATATCCTGATTTACTTAATTACAGAATGTAAAACTTGATTTATATATAATATATATTCAGAATATAAATATATATATGATAGATCGAGAAATGGAATGAAATACACCGTTCATGGAGACGGTAGGCCGTACGTACGCATGAAAACTGTTTTCGTTTCCTTATTTAATTTAATGGAATTAAGTAGATGACATACATATATACATATATATAAATAAATAAATACAGTATCATTATTATGTCATATATTTCATGATTAATTATTATATATACTTTATAATCATTAATGAATGGTTAATCATTGAGAATGAATGTCATCGCGTCGTGGAGACGGTAGTCCGTACGTACGCACAAGCGATGATACCATTCCCATTATCGTGGAATTATATTGAAGTGTATGTATAATATTTCAGAATCAATATTACATTACAATAATAATATATAGTTATTTAATTACACCATTATACCAATCCAAGTAAGGTGGTGGTCAAAAACAGATTACACGACGGCGTGGAGACGATATTTCGTACGTACGCACACGCGGTGATTTTGTTTTCCGTAGGATGGATAGAAGGTGAAATAATGTTTTTTTATATTTATAATAATATATCAGTATATAAGTAATACTTATTTTATTGCTTTATAATGAGACAACTAAAGGATAATAAGTAGAAGAAGAAAGAAACATGAGAGAATCGGAAGAAGAGATTACCTCTTCTTCGATGAACCTCCTTTAAGCCTTATCTTAAGGAAGTAGAGTTGGTCTTTTGAGAATAAAAGAACCTCCAAAATTTTTCTTGGGAAGTGGGGAATAAAAATTTTCAGGGGTTGGCCGAGCTTCAAGGCTCAATAGGGTTTGAAGAGAAGGGGGAAGGGGTGCCCTTCTTATAGTGGGGGAGAGGGGAACATTTGAAAAAACATAAAATATTGTTTTATAATAAAGTCATATTCGGTATATAATAACTCCAAATTGATTTATTTCGAATCAAAAGTGGGGATGTTTCTAAATCCTCTCAACCAATAGATTTTAGGCAAGTTTATGTTACAATTTTAACCTTATCATTTAGATTTAACTCTAAGTAAAATAATTTAACTTTTACCGTGTCTTCTTATTTTCTAACACTATATGGTTAATAAACAAACTATAACATGAAAAACGAACCCCAAGTGGTTAATTATTGATATATATATCTTTATCTAAGTCATTTTTCCGAACCTTATATTTTTATGAATAAAATAACATTTAATAATATAATATTTGTTTTAAAAACTATTTTATGTCAATTTTGACACTATTTTGTAATTGATTGATTTTTAAAATCACAATAGCATGATTAGTTCTAAAAAAGTAAATTAAATAAATAATAAAATTTCATATTCACCTATAAAATTAGCGTAATTCATAAAAAGTATCAAATTACATTTATTTGGGTATTTATAATATCAATTATTTTAAAATTTCATTATTTAAGTAATTAATGCATCACCATTGTGACATAAATAACATAAATTATTTAATTTCTAAAAATTATAAATAAAACAAAATTAGGTAGTAAATACTTTTATCTTTATAATTAATATTTATAGTCGAATTAATATTATGTATAACCCTATATTAAAAATGAATTAGTTACTAAACATTGATTTTAACTATTTTTACCCTTCTTTAAATAAATTAATAATAAATGTCATAATCTAATCCAAGTGGACATAAATGGTTATATTTTATTCCTAAGGGTGTTTTTGGTCTAATTACACTTATCCAATAGAATTAGGGCAGGTTTTATGGTAATAATAATATCATTTTTACCCTTAATTACCCTATTTACTTTTAACCGTGGTAAATAAAAGTAAAAAGATATTATTCACCAAAAATTATTTTCATCTCATTGAAAGACATTACAGTCCTTGATATTAACAGTGTGTCTCAGATTTTCAAAATTCCACTCACAGAAGCGGTAAAATTATGTTTTATGTGAATTTGCAAATTCTCCTTGGAGGTGGGAAAAAGACGGTGAAAAGTTCAATAAAAATTTTTTACATCTAAAATTATTATAAAATGACTTCAATGAATTAAATTGAACTTATAAAGGTATAACGTATCAACTTTGACCTAAAATAAATTTTATATGAAATAAATAATTATTTAAATAAAAATATGGTTTTTAAATAGTAACCTAGTGTTTTCACTATTCATCAAAAATTGAATGTTTTCAGAAAAATACTAAAAATTCACCCTTGGATAATTTCGATATTCTGAATCCAAAAACTGGGTCCATTTCGTAAGATAAAATTATAAAATTTCAAAAAGTTGGTATTAAAATTCATAACGGCTAAGTTATATAATATTTTAATAACATATCGTTGTTTACTGATTCTCGGTGTTGCGTACAACACACGCTATCGTGGAAGGTCGTGATAGTGTGTAATGAAAGCCATGTCAGGGATTTGTGTAGTTAAAGATCGTTTTGGTGTAGCGTACAACAAAAGACTTCAATGAAATTAAAAAGAATAATTTTCATAAAATCTCAGGGTGTTACAATTTCAGAACATTCTCACCTTTTTGTTGTTTCTTGATAAATTCGCACTTCATATCTTATTCCATGAAATAAAGGTTAATATTTTATATCTCAAGTATTAATAGATAAAGTGAATTATAAATCAAAATATAAATCATTCAATATATCTCTATCACAAGAAATAGTTAGCACAATTTATCCAATATGCATAAATTCACATATTGTGAGATATTACATTAATCACATAGAGATTATCTATTGTTTAACGTAATCCATTACATAAGTGTGAAACCTTGTATCTCTTTGACTATATGAAAATCAACTGCATAATAAAATAGGTGATGAAATTTTCTTAACATTGTCAGCATATATACAATAAGGTTGTTCTTGGTTTCCACAATCCTTAAAAGTGAATATATTAATCATGTATTCTCATGAAAAATTTTAATAACCTGACATTCTATACATAATTTTTTAAAAAAATTCATTATTTCCTTCATCAAAATTTTAATTGATATATTACTTATGTCCAATAAGATATATAATTTATCAATTGTAGAATAAAACTCTTCTAAAACTTCTATAATTAGTTCCAAAAAAACTAGTATCATATAATTTACTTATTCATAACCAACATATCATTATCCAAACACCATTTTCCTAACATAAAGTGAATTATAAGGGTTATAATTCCATTAAACATGTGTTATAAAAATATATCACCGTCCCATTTATTCACCGTTCTATTTATTTATAATTGTTCAATATTTCGTCTAAAATCCTTAAAAAATAATAGAATAAAAATGAATATGTATTTCATGATTCATATAATATAATCATTGAATTTAAATACATATAAAACTCTATAATATAATATTATTCTGAATCCATCACTCATTATCCATCATATTATTATTATTTTAAATATGTATCATGCCTTAAGGTTCCTCCACATTAATATAGCCAATCTTCTTAGGTTTTATGCAATCAATAACTTTATAACATCCCATACCATTAACATGTTGTTTGCTGACTCCTTATCATAACTAACATAACTAGCATTAATACCACATTTTTAATACAGTTCTGGATACTTCCATAGGGAAAACTAATTTTTTTATTTCCCATAAATTAGTCATCTGAAATTTCCAATGATAACCTAGTTCCTTCTAGTTCCCAGTGTTGATTAAAACCAAAAATTATATGGTAATAAAAAGTTATCATAGAATAAAACCACCGAATCCTTAAAAATTATTTATATGATATATAAATCCGGTCACCTTCCATAGTATATGAAACCATGGGGTCATCATATGTTTTTTATACTGAAATTATATTTAAATACTTCATAATGGTTCATAAAGGGTATATGTATTTTCAAATAATATCCCCAAAGAGTGTAAAACCATATTTGAAGTAAGGGATATTTTACATGTACTAGTTTACGTTTGAGTATGGTCTACATCACATTTTTAGACTCTTTACCCCTAGGTACTTCTATTCTAGTGGAACATACAATTATGGTATCCTGAAATTGATGTAATTATTGAATACCACTCAATTTATCCATTACTGAAATAGTGGTACATTTTGCTATAATATTTCTTATCATTATATATAACTATAGCGATATACATAGAAATAAACAATTAAACATACCTAGGGATTTCTCAAATATTTTCAAATCTTAGTTTCCAATGTTCTACTAAACCATTTCTCAAATACCGACTATAGTGACCCATGATTTATATATATTTATATATATTTATATTACAACACATTTGTCGAATAAAAAACATAAAAATATAGATTCCAAAATATATAATTATATTAGATCTGTTGTAAACATGTAAAAAAGTTTTAACTATGAGAAATATCTTCAATGACTCTTATACAGGTCTTCCCCCATAGATATTCGAACTAAAAAAATACCCTCAATATCCTAGGGAATGGAAATAAAATTTAGGGGTGACAATTAATTTGTGGAAAGGGTATAAAAAGAGATTCATTAGTTTAACATTAAAATATGGGTGTGAAAAGATGATCTTAAAAATGATGATAATATCAGGTATATCAAAGATCATAATCATGAGACACTAAATAATGATATTTTCTGTTTAGAAGACCTAAATCAAAAGGAAATATAGAACATAATCCATGAAAAAAACAATTGAATAAGACATTGATTTGTTGGTTTACATATAAAAATATTAAATTATTTCCATATAAGCCAATTAATTACAATCATGTCTATTATTGTAGTAAGGGTTCACTGTTCATTCCTTATTTGGTGTCATGGTTTACTCATATTACCATCATTGTAAACATGTTTAACATCCATTACTATCTTTTTTATCTTGGTTAACTCCCATAATAATCATTGTAGTCTGAGTTCCCCCCAATACCATCTTAGAATATAAAGTCCCCTATGTATATCTCATGGAAAATAAATTACTACCCAATGTAGTTGATGGAGATATAGGTCCCACCCATCTAATAATGAAATAAAACATACATGTGCAACATGAGTATTAAAAATAATACAATAATGAATTAAATGTAATGGGATTTATAAAAATTTATTCACCTCAAAACCATTTTAAGTGATACATGTTTCATAATCAACTCATCAAAATAAAAACATTTGAAAAAAACTGGTTTCGGAAACATCATTCCATAAAAACATAAACTAGTTGGAGAATAAATATGAATAGAAATCCTGAACTATAACAAAGTATGGAATCTTATATAAGCAAGTATTTTTAAACATAACATAGAACACGATGTTTCCATAAAAAATAAATAACCTATTTTTTATAAAACCATTCCATGGAAAAGAAACATAATATCATGTACTGAAATCATGAATACATTTTGAAAAAAAATTTCTTTGGAAACCAAAGAATGAATATTGAAAAAACATTAAATCATTTTTCAATGAATGAAAATATTTTAAAACCTTTAAATTATTCATTGAAAAAAATAAAACATTAATTATTTTAAATGATAATGAGCATAATAGGTCTTTTATAAACATATTATGGGTAAAATAGTTAATAAACATCTTAAAGTGTTTTATACCACTTGGAAACATTTAAATAACAATCCCCATGAAATAATAAAATTACATGAATCATAAATTTTCATTATGATTATAATATTACTGATATAAAATGGAAATTGGAAGTATGTATAGATAAAAATGTACATAGGATCATAAAGAATCAGGTGTGTCAAAAAATGAAAATTAAGACCAAACCACAGTACTCATTTTATAACTATTGAACTTTAAAACAAATAAAAAATAAATTTCATAATATTGATATTTAGTTACATATAAATTAAAATATAAATAT
>CAUJRU010003720.1:5000-27500 GCA_963277665.1 Viscum album
AGCCAAACCGATCACTTCCCACGAATCCACAGGATCCCGGTTAATGAGTCATCACCTCCGCATGACGCTCGTGTATCTTGCAGAAACAGTAGATACACATTCTCAAGCCGCCCTTATGAACATCATCACCCAAGGCATGACTGAGGAGGAAGGCACCCCAACTTGTCCAATAATGAACCATGGCAACCGTTTGCCTGGTGGTGTGAGTTTCTCAGGACCCAAATAACTCACAGGTGGCCCCGACAATGCGTTGGGCAAAGCACTCCCGCAAATCACTGCCCAAGGAAGCTTGCTACGGTTCGCATGGAATATCACTGAATGGGAAATTTAGGAGCACGGTCTCTCATCCTGGTGATACCGACAGTTTCGCGCTTGAACCACTACCAAAATCCCACAACGCTCCAGAGAAGGTGAGGAAAAGGCAGGTACAGCAAAGGACGACAAAGGAACCCAATCCCACCATGCCTCCCACATCCCAACATCTGCAAGAACTCAACCACACTCGGTGGCTTTTAAGCATAGCCCGACCCGCAACGCTCCATGAAAGGTGAGGAAAAAGGTGGGTACGACAGGACGGGGAAACAACCCAATCCCGCCCATACCCCCCACATCCCACCAGTGAGGAAAAAGGTAGGAACGTCAGGGGATGAGGAGGGAAACCCCCATCCCGCCGTGCCTCCCACATCTCACATTCCGTAGGAACTCAACCGCCATGAGGCAGCTTTTAAGCAGACGAACCAGCAACGCTCAAGAGACGTCGAGGAAAAGGAGTCATGGTAGGTACGGGGGTCCTATGTCCCGCCGCGCCGCCCACATCCCACCATCCACAGGATCCCACAAACCGTGAGGCGGTATTTAAGCACCCAGCCCGCAATGCTCCACAGACGGGGAGGAAAAGGCAGGCACGTCAGGGGACGGGGCAAAAACCCAATCCCGCCGCGCCTCCCACATCCCACCATCCGCAGCAACTCAACCACCCTGAGGCGGCTTTTAAGCAAGCCAAGCCGCACTGCTCTAGAGAAGGCGAGGGAAGGGCAGGAGCGTCGAGGGACGACAAAGGAACACCAACCCACCATGCCTCCCACATCCCACCATCCAAGGAACTCCGCCACCGACAGGTGGCCTTTTAAGCAAGCCCGAACCGCAACGCTCCATGAAAGGTGAGGAAAAAGGAGGGCACGGCATGAGACTGGGCAAAAACCCATTCTTTCCAATGCCCCCCACATCCCACCGGTGAGGAAAAGGAATTACAGCGTCCCACCGCCATGCCTCCCACATCCCACCTTCCGAAGGAACTCAACCGCCATGAGGCAGATTTTAAGCAGACGAACCCACAACGCTCCAGGGACGTTGAGGAAAAGGAGTCATGACAGGAACGGAGGCCCTATGTCCCGCCGCACCCCCCACATCCCACCATTCAAAAGAACTCAACCACCGTTGAGAAACTTTTAACCAAGAACCAGGACACCAACCATGCTCATCTATCATCATCCCATCCAAGTTATATCTGTCTAGTATCGCATCGTCTTTTTAGCAAGCCCTTGGAAGACGGAACCGCAATTGTGCGAGAGAATTCAACCCAAGCATATAGACGGGGCCCCTACATCAGCACCAAAAAAATTCCACTACCAACAGGGAGAACTCCAAAGGGACAAGTGAGGGTCTTCTAGGTGGAGCTCACCCACCTGGGGATTCTTCGCTTGAGATATAACCGAGGAGAAAGTCACCCCTGGAACTGATTTAATGAGACCCGTCACAGTATCACCATCTTTCGATTAGTTTGTCCTTTACATGCGGGACCTGATCTTTGAGACAGGCATATGACTAGTGGAAGGATCAGCCATGTAGCATCACCAACAACATCTGCATTGTTTGGGGTATGACTGAGCTGACCACTCAGACCCCAACACAAGCCCAAACCGTCGTCCCGAACATTCAATTCTGTTCGATTAGTTTGTCCTTTGTACATGCACAACCTGATCTTTGAGACAAGCATATGACTAATGGAAGGATCAGCCAGGTAGCATCACCAACCACATCTGCAATGTTTGAGGTATGACTGAGCAGACCACTCAGACCCCAACACAAGCCCCAACCATCTTCCCAAATCGACAGGATTCCCCTTAATGAGTCATCACCTCCGCATGACGCTCGTGTATCTTGCAGAAACAGTAGATACACATTCTCAAGCCACCCTTATGAACATCATCACCCAAGGCATGACTGAGGAGGAAGGCACCCCAACTTGTCCAATAATGAACCATGGAAATCGTCACCCTGTTGGTGTGAGTTTCTTAGGACCCAAATAACTCGCACGTGGCCCCGACAATGCGTTGAGCAAAGCACTCCCACCAATCATTGCCCAAGGCAGCTTGCTATGGTTCGCATGAAATATCGCTGAATGAGAAATTTAGGAGCACGCTCTTGCATCCTGGTGATACCGACAGTTTCGCGCTTGAACCACTACCAAAATTCCACAACGCTCCAGAGAAGGTGAGGAAAAGGCGGTACAGCAAGGGACGACAAAGGAACCCAATCCCACCATGCCTCCCACATCCCAACATCTGCAAGAACTCAACCACACTCGGTGGCTTTTAAGCATAGCCCGACCCGCAACGCTCCATGAAAGGTGAGGAAAAAGGTGGGTACGACAGGACGGGGAAACAACCCAATCCCGCCCATACCCCCCACATCCCACCAGTGAGGAAAAAGGTAGGAACGTCAGGGGATGAGGAGGGAAACCCCCATCCCGCCGTGCCTCCCACATCTCACATTCCGTAGGAACTCAACCGCCATGAGGCAGCTTTTAAGCAGACGAACCAGCAACGCTCAAGAGACGTCAAGGAAAAGGAGTCAGGGTAGGTACGGGGGTCCTATGTCCCGCCGCGCCGCCCACATCCCACCATCCACAGGATCCCACAAACCGTGAGGCGGTATTTAAGCACCCAGCCCGCAATGCTCCACAGACGGGGAGGAAAAGGCAGGCACGTCAGGGGACGGGGCAAAAACCCAATCCCGCCGCGCCTCCCACATCCCACCATCCGCAGCAACTCAACCACCCTGAGGCGGCTTTTAAGCAAGCCAAGCCGCACTGCTCTAGAGAAGGCGAGGGAAGGGCAGGAGCGTCGAGGGACGACAAAGGAACACCAACCCACCATGCCTCCCACATCCCACCATCCAAGGAACTCCGCCACCGACAGGTGGCCTTTTAAGCAAGCCCGAACCGCAACGCTCCATGAAAGGTGAGGAAAAAGGCGGGCACGGCATGAGACTGGGCAAAAACCCATTCTTTCCAATGCCCCCCACATCCCACCGGTGAGGAAAAGGAATTACAGCGTCCCACCGCCATGCCTCCCACATCCCACCTTCCGAAGGAACTCAACCGCCATGAGGCAGATTTTAAGCAGACGAACCCACAACGCTCCAGGGACGTTGAGGAAAAGGAGTCATGACAGGAACGGAGGCCCTATGTCCCGCCGCACCCCCCACATCCCACCATTCAAAAGAACTCAACCACCGTTGCGAAACTTTTAACCAAGAACCAGGACACCAACCATGCTCATCTATCATCATCCCATCCAAGTTATATCTGTCTAGTATCGCATTGTCTTTTTAGCAAGCCCTTGGAAGACGGAACCGCAATTGTGCGAGAGAATTCAACCCAAGCATATAGACGGGGCCCCTACATCAGCACCAAAAAAATTCCACTACCAACAGGGAGAACTCCAAAGGGACAAGTGAGGGTCTTCTAGGTGGAGCTCACCCACCTGGGGATTCTTCGCTTGAGATATAACCGAGGAGAAAGTCACCCCTGGCACTGATTTAATGAGACCCGTCACAGTATCACCATCTTTCGATTAGTTTGTCCTTTACATGCGGGACCTGATCTTTGAGACAGGCATATGACTAGTGGAAGGATCAGCCATGTAGCATCACCAACAACATCTGCATTGTTTGGGGTATGACTGAGCTGACCACTCAGACCCCAACACAAGCCCAAACCGTCGTCCCGAACATTCAATTCTGTTCGATTAGTTTGTCCTTTGTACATGCACAACCTGATCTTTGAGACAAGCATATGACTAATGGAAGGATCAGCCAGGTAGCATCACCAACCACATCTGCAATGTTTGAGGTATGACTGAGCAGACCACTCAGACCCCAACACAAGCCCCAACCATCTTCCCAAATCGACAGGATTCCCCTTAATGAGTCATCACCTCCGCATGACGCTCGTGTATCTTGCAGAAACAGTAGATACACATTCTCAAGCCACCCTTATGAACATCATCACCCAAGGCATGACTGAGGAGGAAGGCACCCCAACTTGTCCAATAATGAACCATGGAAATCGTTACCCTGTTGGTGTGAGTCTCTTAGGACACAAATAACTCGCACGTGGCCCCGACAATGCGTTGAGCAAAGCACTCCCACCAATCATTGCCCAAGGCAGCTTGCTATGGTTCGCATGGAATATCGCTGAATGAGAAATTTAGGAGCACGCTCTCGCATCCTGGTGATACCGACAGTTTCGCGCTTGAACCACTACCAAAATTCCACAACGCTCCAGAGAAGGTGAGGAAAAGGCGGTACAGCAAGGGACGACAAAGGAACCCAATCCCACCATGCCTCCCACATCCCAACATCTGCAAGAACTCAACCACACTCAGTGGATTTTAAGCAAAGCCCGACCCGCAACGCTCCATGAAAGGTGAGGAAAAAGGTGGGTACGACAGGACGGGGAAACAACCCAATCCCGCCCATACCCCCCACATCCCACCAGTGAGGGAAAAGGTAGGAACGTCAGGGGATGAGGAGGGAAACCCCCATCCCGCCGTGCCTCCCACATCTCACATTCCGTAGGAACTCAACCGCCATGAGGCAGCTTTTAAGCAGACGAACCAGCAACGCTCAAGAGACGTCGAGGAAAAGGAGTCATGGTAGGTACGGGGGTCCTATGTCCCGCCGCGCCGCCCACATCCCACCATCCACAGGATCCCACAAACCGTGAGGCGGTATTTAAGCACCCAGCCCGCAATGCTCCACAGACGGGGAGGAAAAGGCAGGCACGTCAGGGGACGGGGCAAAAACCCAATCCCGCCGCGCCCCCCACATCCCACCATCCGCAGCAACTCAACCACCCTGAGGCAGCTTTTAAGCAAGCAAAGCCGCACTGCTCTAGAGAAGGCGAGGGAAGGGCAGGAGCGTCGAGGGACGACAAAGGAACACCAACCCACCATGCCTCCCACATCCCACCATCCAAGGAACTCCGCCACCAACAGGTGGCCTTTTAAGCAAGCCCGAACCGCAACGCTCCATGAAAGGTGAGGAAAAAGGCGGGCACGGCATGAGACTGGGCAAAAACCCATTCTTTCCAATGCCCCCCACATCCCACCGGTGAGGAAAAGGAATTACAGCGTCCCACCGCCATGCTTCCCACATCCCACCTTCCGAAGGAACTCAACCGCCGTGAGGCAGATTTTAAGCAGACGAACCCACAACGCTCCAGGGACGTTGAGGAAAAGGAGTCATGACAGGAACAGAGGCCCTATGTCCCGCCGCACCCCCCACATCCCACCATTCAAAAGAACTCAACCACCGTTGCGAAACTTTTAACCAAGAACCAGGACACCAACCATGCTCATCTATCATCATCCCATCCAAGTTATATCTGTCTAGTATCGCATCGTCTTTTTAGCAAGCCCTTGGAACCCGAAACCAAAATTGTGCGAGAGAATTCAACCCAAGCATATAGACGGGGCCCGTACATCAGCACCAACAAAATTCCACTACCAACAGGGAGAACTCCAAAGGGACAAGTGAGGGTCTTCAAGGTGGAGCTCACCCACCTGGGGATTCTTCGCTTGAGGTATAACCGAGGAGAAAGTCAGCCCTGGCACTGATTTAATGAGACCCGTCACAGTATCACCATCTTTCGATTAGTTTGTCCTTTACATGCGGGACCTGATCTTTGAGACAGGCATATGACTAGTGGAAGGATCAACCATGTAGCATCACCAACCACATCTGCAATGTTTGAGGTATGACTGAGCAGACCACTCAGACCCCAACACAAGCCCAAACCGTCGTCCCGAGCATTCAATTCCATTCGATTAGTTTGTCCTTCGTACATGCACAGCCTGATCTTTGAGACAATAATATGACTAATGGAAAGATCAACCGGGTACCATCACCAACCACATCTGCAATGTTTGAGGTATGACTGAGCAGACCACTCAGACCCCAACACAAGCCCGAACCATCTCTTCCCAAATCGACATGTTTCCCCTTAATTAGTCATCACCTCTGCATGACGCTCGTGTATCTTGCAGAAACAGTAGATACACATTCTCAAGCCACCCTTATGAACATCATCACCCAAGGCATGACTGAGGAGGAAGGCACCCCAACTTGTCCAATAATGAACCATGGAAATCGTTACCCTGTTGGTGTGAGTTTCTTAGGACCCAAATAACTCGCACGTGGCCCCGACAATGCGTTGAGCAAAGCACTCCCACCAATCATTGCCCAAGGCAGCTTGCTATGGTTCGCATGGAATATCACTGAATGAGAAATTTAGGAGCACGCTCTCGCATCCTGGTGATACCGACAGTTTCGCGCTTGAACCACTACCAAAATTCCACAACGCTCCAGAGAAGGTGAGGAAAAGGCGGTACAGCAAGGGACGACAAAGGAACCCAATCCCACCATGCCTCCCACATCCCAACATCTGCAAGAACTCAACCACAATCAGTGGATTTTAAGCAAAGCCCGACCCGCAACGCTCCATGAAAGGTGAGGAAAAAGGTGGGTACGACAGGACGGGGAAACAACCCAATCCCACCCATACCCCCCACATCCCACCAGTGAGGAAAAAGGTAGGAACGTCAGGGGATGAGGAGGGAAACCCCCATCCCGCCGTGCCTCCCACATCTCACATTCCGTAGGAACTCAACCGCCATGAGGCAGCTTTTAAGCAGACGAACCAGCAACGCTCAAGAGACGTCGAGGAAAAGGAGTCATGGTAGGTACGGGGGTCCTATGTCCCGCCGCGCCGCCCACATCCCACCATCCACAGGATCCCACAAACCGTGAGGCGGTATTTAAGCACCCAGCCCGCAATGCTCCACAGACGGGGAGGAAAAGGCAGGCACGTCAGGGGACGGGGCAAAAACCCAATCCCGCCGCGCCCCCCACATCCCACCATCCGCAGCAACTCAACCGCCCTGAGGCAGCTTTTAAGCAAGCAGAGCCGCACTGCTCTAGAGAAGGCGAGGGAAGGGCAGGAGCGTCGAGGGACGACAAAGGAACACCAACCCACCATGCCTCCCACATCCCACCATCCAAGGAACTCCGCCACCAACAGGTGGCCTTTTAAGCAAGCCCGAACCGCAACGCTCCATGAAAGGTGAGGAAAAAGGCGGGCACGGCATGAGACTGGGCAAAAACCCATTCTTTCCAATGCCCCCCACATCCCACCGGTGAGGAAAAGGAATTACAGCGTCCCACCGCCATGCCTCCCACATCCCACCTTCCGAAGGAACTCAACCGCCATGAGGCAGATTTTAAGCAGACGAACCCACAACGCTCCAGGGACGTTGAGGAAAAGGAGTCATGACAGGAACGGAGGCCCTATGTCCCGCCGCACCCCCCACATCCCACCATTCAAAAGAACTCAACCACCGTTGCGAAACTTTTAACCAAGAACCAGGACACCAACCATGCTCATCTATCATCATCCCATCCAAGTTATATCTGTCTAGTATCGCATCGTCTTTTTAGCAAGCCCTTGGAACCCGAAACCAAAATTGTGCGAGAGAATTCAACCCAAGCATATAGACGGGGCCCTTACATCAGCACCAACAAAATTCCACTACCAACAGGGAGAACTCCAAAGGGACAAGTGAGGTTCTTCTAGGTGGAGCTCACCCACCTGGGGATTCTTCGCTTGATGTATAACCGAGGAGAAAGTCAGCCGTGTCACTGATTTAATGAGACCCTTCACAGTATCACCATCTTTCGATTAGTTTGTCCTTGTACATGCAGGACCTGATCTTTGAGACACGCATATGACTAGTGGAAGGATCACCCATGTAGCGTCACTAACCACATCTGCAATGTTTGAGGTATGACTGAGCAGACCACTCAGACCCCAACACAAGCCTAAACCGTCGTCCCGAGCATTCAATTCCATTCGATTAGTTTGTCCTTTGTACATGCACGACCTGATCTTTGATACAAGCATATGACTAATGGAAGGATCAGCCAGGTAGCATCACCAACCACATCTGCAATGTTTGAGGTATGACTGAGCAAACCACTCAGACCCCAACACAAGCCCAAACCATCTTCCCAAATCGACATGTTTCCCCTTAATTAGTCATCACCTCTGTATGACGCTCGTGTATCTTGCAAAAACAATAGATACACATTCTTCGCTTGATGTATAACCGAGGAGAACGTCAAACTTGTCACTGATTTAATGAGACCCTTCACAGTATCACCATCTTTCGGTTAGTTTGTCCCTGTACATGCACAGACTGATCTTTGAGACAAGCATATGACTAGTGTTCTCATCGGATATCCAACCAAGCCAAACCGTGTTCCATCATTCACATGGAAACATGTACAAGGACCAAATGAAAGCGAGGAGAAATTAAACCCCCACTTACGGATGAGGGTGCCAACGAGACCAACGTTCCCTTCCCAAAAAAGGGAGACCGCAGTATCTTGACAACCATCCACCACTCCCACACAATCGCGTAAGCACAACCATCAACCCACACAACTGACCGTCACGCCTCGAGGGAAGCAACCCGAGAGGCATCACAATGCAGCACATGAAGGCAGGGAAAGCCCGCTATGCATGACACAAGGGAAGGATTGATATACCCAACCCCCTAGCGCCAACGAGACCAACGTTCCATTCCCAAAAAAGGGAGACCGCAGTATCTTGACAACCATCCACCACTTCCACACAATCGCATAAGGGCAACCATCAACCCACACAACTGATCATGCACAACCTGATCTTTGAGACAAGCATATGACTAGTAGAAGGATCAGCCATGTAGCATCACCAACAACATCTGCATTGTTTGAGGTATGACTGAGCTCACCACTCAGACCCCAACACAAGCCCAAACCATCATCCCGAACATTCAATTCCGTTCCATTAGTTTGTCCTTTGTACATGCACAACCTGATCTTTGGGACAAGCATATGACTAATGGAAGGATCAGCCAGGTTGCATCACCAACCACATCTGCAATGTTTGAGGTATGACTGAGCAGACCACTCAGACCCCAACACAAGCCCAAACCGTCTTTCCAAATCGACAGGAACCCAATTAATGAGTCATCACCTCTGCATGATGCTCAATACCGCAATTGTGCGAGAGAATTCAACCCAAGCATATAAACAGGGCCCGTATATCATAACTGACAAAATTCCACTACCAACAGGGAGAACTCCGAAGGGACAAGTGAGGGTCTTCTAGGTGGAGCTCACCCACCTGGGGATTCTTCTCTTGATGTATAACTGAGGAGAAAGTCAGCCCTGGCACTAATTTAATGAGACCCATCACAGTATCACCATCTTTCGATTAGTTTGTCTTTGTACATGCGGGACCTGATCTTTGAGTCAAGCATATGACTAGTTGAAGGATCAGCCATGTAGCATCACCAACAACATCTGCATTGTTTGAGGTATGACTGAGCTAACCACTCAGACCCCAACACAAGCCCAAACCGTCGTCCCGAACATTCAATTCCATTCGATTAGTTTTTCCTTTGTACATGCACCACCTGATCTTTGGGACAAGCATATGACTAATGGAAGGATCAGCCAGGTAGCATCACCAACCACATCTGCAATGTTTGAGGTATGACTGAGCAAACCACTCAGACCCCAACACAAGCCCAAACCATCTTCCCAAATCGACAGGATTCCCCTTAATGAGTCATCACCTCTGCGTGACGACGCTCGTGTATCTTGTCGAAACAATAGATACACATTCTTCGCTTGATGTATAACCGAGGAGAACGTCAAACTTGTCACTGATTTAATGAGACCCTTCACAATATCACCATCTTTCGGTTAGTTTGTCCCTGTACATGCACAGACTGATCTTTGAGACAAGCATTTGACTAGTGTTCTCAACGGATATCCAACCAAGCCAAACCGTGTTCCATCATTCACATGGAAACATGCACAAGGACCAAATGAAAGCGAGGAGAAATTAATCCCCCACTTACGGATGAGGGTGCCAACGAGACCAACGTTCCCTTCCCAAAAAAGGGAGACCGCAGTATCTTGACAACCATCCACCACTCCCACACAATCGCGTAAGCACAACCATCAACCCACACAACTGACCGTGACGCCTCAAGGGAAGCAACCCGAGAGGCATCACAATGCAGCACATGAAGGCAGGGAAAGCCCGCTATGCATGACACAAGGGAAGGATTTATATACCCAACCCCCTAGAGCCAAGGAGACCAACGTTCCCTTCCCAAAAAAGGGAGACCGCAGTATCTTGACAACCATCCACCACTCCCACACAATCGCGTAAGCACAACCATCAACCCACACAACTGACTGTGACACCTCGAGGGAAGCAACCCGAGAGACATCACAATGCAGCACATGAAGGCAGGGAAAGCCCGCTATGCATGACACAAGGGAAGGATTTATATACCCAACCCCCTAGAGCCAAGGAGACCAACGTTCCCTTCCCAAAAAAGGGAGACCGCAGTATCTTGACAACCATCCACCACTCCCACACAATCGCGTAAGCACAACCATCAACCCACACAACTGACCGTGACGCCTCAAGGGAAGCAACCCCAGAGGCATCACAATGCAGCACATGAAGGCAGGGAAAGCCCGCTATGCATGACACAAGGGAAGGATTTATATACCCAACCCCCTAGAGCCAAGGAGACCAACGTTCCCTTCCCAAAAAAGGGAGACCGCAGTATCTTGACAACCATCCACCACTCCCACACAATCGCGTAAGCACAACCATCAACCCACACAACTGACCGTGACGCCTCGAGGGAAGCAACCCGAGAGGCATCACAATGCAGCACATGAAGGCAGGGAAAGCACCGCTATGCATGACACAAGGGAAGGATTGATATACCCAACCCCCTAGAGCCAACGAGACCAACGTTCCCTTCCCAAAAAAGGGAGACCGCAGTATCTTGACAGCCATCCACCACTCCCACACAATCGCGTAAGCACAACCATCAACCCACACAACTGACCGTGACGCCTCGAGGGAAGCAACCCGAGAGGCATCACAATGCAGCACATGAAGGCAGGGAAAGCCCGCTATGCATGACACAAGGGAAGGATTGATATACCCAACACCCTAGAGCCAACGAGACCAACGTTCCCTTCCCAAAAAAGGGAGACCGCAGTATCTTGACAACCATCCACCACTCCCACACAATCGCGTAAGCACAACCATCAACCCACACAACTGACCGTGACGCCTCGAGGGAAGCAACCCGAGAGGCATCACAATGCAGCACATGAAGGCAGGGAAAGCCCGCTATGCATGACACAAGGGAAGGATTGATATACCCAACCCCCTAGAGCCAACGAGACCAACGTTCCCTTCCCAAAAAAGGGAGACCGCGGTATCTTGACAACCATCCACCACTCCCACACAATCGCATAAGCGCAACCATCAACCCACACAACTGATCATGCAGGACCTGATCTTTGAGACAAGCATATGACTAGTGGAAGGATCAGACATGTAGAATCACCAACAACATCTGCATTGTTTGAGGTATGACTGAGCTCACCACTCAGACCCCAACACAAGCCCAAACCGTCGTCCCGAACATTCAATTCCGTTCGATTAGTTTGTCCATTGTACATGCACAACCTGATCTTTGAGACAAGCATATGACTAATGGAAGGATCAACAAGGTTGCATCACCAACCAAATCTGCAATGTTTGAGGTATGACCCCACCTCAACGTCCTTCCCTTCAAGGCACGCCGCATGCACCAAGACGGGCCTCGAGGCCCCTTCAAATCGTCTCACTCGGATGCCATTGTCTGGAAACGACTATCAGCCCGCAAGATCACACATGCGACAAACCCCATCTCGTTGTCATCGTTTTTAGGGCGCACTACCTCGGGAAAGACAAGCCCCAAGCACGGGACGAATCATCGAGAATTCATGGCATTGCGTCCATGCCATTTTCCATGTCACTGGGCATGTCATCGGGTGGCTCTAGGCACGCAGGACAAGACCCACGCCCAGGGGGGGTCGCCGACCACTCCCCCCCCTAAAGAGACATTTATGCATTTCCAGCTATTCCACCAGGAAACATCAACAGTGACGAGGAGACATACTGATGGGTTTAGACCACCCTAAGGGCACCGCAGTGCATGAAAGACAACACGGGTTGCCCTAAAAGAGCTATGAAACCATAGGAAGGGCCACCGACGTGACCCCTTAGGCACATGAAGGCCGCCGACACGTCATGGCATCCGTCCCGCGTCTCGTCCATCACCGCAGAGAAGACACGCCCCATGTCCAGAGCGGGTCCTCACGCATGAAAGGAATTATCTTGAGGCGGTCATTGTCATTACATACCGTACCCAACAACATATGACAAACCCCACCACGTCGTCCTTCCTTGCAAGGCACACCGCATCCTCCAAGGCAAGCCCCGATGCCCCTTCAAATCGTCCCACTCGGGTGGCGTTGTCTCCACGTGATTGTCAGTACGTCGGACCTGACACGCGACGCACCCCGGCTCATTGTCATCACTTTTATGGCGCATTACCTCAGACAAGACAAGCCCCAAGCACCGTATGAATCCTCAAGCTTTCATGGATTTGTCTGGAGGCCATTTTTCCATGTCCGTGGGCATGTCACTAGGTGGCTCTGGGCACGCAGGACAAGACCCACGCCCAGGGGGGGTCGCCGACCACTCCCCCCCTAAAGAGACATTTATGCATTTTCAGCTGTCCCACCAGGAAACATCAGCACTGACGAGGAGACATACTAACGGGTTTAGACAACCCTGTGGGCACCACAGCGCATGAAAGACAACACGTGTTGCCCTAAAAGATATATGAAACCATAGGAACAGCCACCGATGTGACCCCTTAGGCACATGAAGGCCGCCGACACGTAGTAGCATTCATCCCGGGTAGCGTCCAACACCGCCGAGAAGACAGGCCCCATGTCCAGAGAGGGTCCTCACGCATGAAATGAATTCTCTTTAGGTGGTCATTGTCATTACATACGGGACACGACAACAGATGACAAACCCCACCGCAACGTCCTTCCTTTCAAGGCACGCCACACGCACCAAGACGGGCCTCGAGGCCCCTTCAAATCGTCTCACTCGGATGCCATTGTCTGGACACGACTGTCAGTCCGCAGGATCACACATGCGACAAACCCCATCTCATTGTCATCGTTTTTAGGGCGCACTACCTCGGGCAAGACAAGCCCCAAGCACGGGACGAATCATCAGAAATTCATGGCACTGCGTCGATGCCATTTTCCATGTCACTCGGCATGTCAGTGGGTGGCTCTAGGCACGCAGGACAAGACCCACGCCCAGGGGGGGTCGCCGACCACTCCCCCCCTAAAGAGACATTTATGCATTTCCAGCTATACCACCAGGAAACATCAACAGTGACGAGGAGACATACTGATGGGTTTAGACCACCCTAAGGGCACCGCAGTGCATGAAAGACAACACGGGTTGCCCTAAAAGAGCTATGAAACCATAGGAAGGGCCACCGACGTGACCCCTTAGGCACATGAAGGCCGCCGACACGTCATGGCATCCGTCCCGCGTCTCGTCCATCACCGCAGAGAAGACGCGCCCCATGTCCAGAGCGAGTCCTCACGCCTCAAAGGAATTATCTTTAGGTGGTCATTGTCAATACATACCGTACCCAACAACATATGACAAACCCCACCACATCGTCCTTCCTTGCAAGGCACACCGCATCCACCAAGGCAAGCCCCGAGGCCCCTTCAAATCGTCTCACTCGGATGCCGTTGTCTCCACGTGATCGTCAGTACGTCGGACCTCACACACGCGACAAACCCCATCTCATTGTCATCGTTTTTATGGCGCACTACCTCGGGCAAGACAAGCCCGAAGCACGGGACAAATCATCAGGAATTCTTGGCATTGCGTCGATGCCATTTTCCACGTCACTCGGCGTGGGTCTGACACGCGACGCACCCCAGCTCATTGTCATCACTTTTATGGCGCATTACCTCAGACAAGACAAGCCCCAAGCACCGTACGAATCATCAGGCTTTCATGGATTCGTCTGGAGGCCGTTTTTCCATGTCCGTGGGCATGTCACTGGGTGGCTCTGGGCACACAGGACAAGACCCACGCCCAGGGGGGGTCGCCGACCACTCCCCCCCTAAAGAGACATTTATGCATTTCCAGCTGTCCCACCAGGAAACATCAGCACTGACGAGGAGACATACTGATGGGTTCAGACAACCCTGTGGGCACCACAGCGCATGAAAGACAACACGTGTTGCCCTAAAAGAGATATGAAACCATAGGAATAGCCACCAATGTGACCCCTTAGGCACATCAAGGCCGCCATCACGTACTAGCATCCATCCCGGGTAGCGTCCAACACCGCCGAGAAGACAGGCCCCATGTCCAGAGAGGGTCCTCACGCATGAAATGAATTCTCTTTAGGTGGTCATTATCATTACATACGGGACACGAAAACACATGAATAACCACACCTCAACGTCCTTCCTTTCAAGGCACACCGCATGCACCAAGACGGGCCTCGAGGCCCCTTCAAATCGTCTCACTCGGATGCCTTTGTCTGGAAACGACTGTCAGCCCGCAAGATCACACATGCGACAAAACCCATCTCATTGTCATCGTTTTTAGGGCGCACTACCTCAGGAAAGACAAGCCCCAAGCACGGGACGAATCATCAAGAATTCATGGCATTGCGTCGATGCCATTTTCCATGTCACTGGGCATGTCATCGGGTGGCTCTAGGCACGCAGGACAAGACCCACGCCCAGGGGGGGTCGCCGACCACTCCCCCCATAAAGAGACATTTATGCATTTCCAGCTATTCCACCAGGAAACATCAAAAGTGACGAGGAGACATACTGAGGGGTTTAGACCACCCTAAGGGCACCGCAGTGCATGAAAGACAACACGGGTTGCCCTAAAAGAGCTATGAAACCATAGGAAGGGCCACCGACGTGACCCCTTAGGCACATGAAGGCCGCCGACACGTCATGACATCCGTCCCGCGTCTCGTCCATCACCGCAGAGAAGACACGCCCCATGTCCAGAGCGGGTCCTCACGCATGAAATGAATTATCTTTAGGCGGTCATTGTCATTACATACCGTACCCAACAACATATGACAAACCCCACCACGTCGTCCTTCCTTGCAAGGCACACCGCATCCTCCAAGGCAAGCCCCGATGCCCCTTCAAATCGTCCCACTCGGGTGGCGTTGTCTCCACGTGATTGTCAGTACCTCGGACCTCACACGCGACGCACCCCGGCTCATTGTCATCACTTTTATGGCGCATTACCTCAGACAAGACAAGCCCCAAGCACCGTATGAATCCTCAAGCTTTCATGGATTTGTCTGGAGGCCATTTTTCCATGTCCGTGGGCATGTCACTAGGTGGCTCTGGGCACGCAGGACAAGACCCACGCCCAGGGGGGGTCGCCGACCACTCCCCCCCTAAAGAGACATTTATGCCTTTCCAGCTGTCCCACCAGGAAACATCAGCACTGACGAGGAGACATACTGGAGGGTTTAGACAACCCTGTGGGCACCACAGCGCATGAAAGTCAACACGTGTTGCCCTAAAAGATATATGAAACCGTAGGAACAGCCACCGATGTGACCCCTTAGGCACATGAAGGCCGCCGACACGTAGTAGCATTCATCCCGGGTAGCGTCCAACACCGCCGAGAAGACAGGCCCCATGTCCAGAGAGGGTCCTCACGCATGAAATGAATTCTCTTTAGGTGGTCATTGTCATTACATACGGGACACGACAACAGATGACAAACCCCACCGCAACGTCCTTCCTTTCAAGGCACGCCACACGCACCAAGACGGGCCTCGAGGCCCCTTCAAATCGTCTCACTCGGATGCCATTGTCTGGACACGACTGTCAGTCCGCAGGATCACACATGCGACAAACCCCATCTCATTGTCATCGTTTTTAGGGCGCACTACCTCGGGCAAGACAAGCCCCAAGCACGAGACGAATCATCAGGAATTCATGGCACTGCGTCGATGCCATTTTCCATGTCACTCGGCATGTCATTGGGTGGCTCTAGGCACGCAGGACAAGACCCACGCCCAGGGGGGGTCGCCGACCACTCCCCCCCTAAAGAGACATTTATGCATTTCCAGCTATACCACCAGGAAACATCAACAGTGACGAGGAGACATACTGATGGGTTTAGACCACCCTAAGGGCACTGCAGTGCATGAAAGACAACACGGGTTGCCCTAAAAGAGCTATGAAACCATAGGAAGGGCCACCGACGTGACCCCTTAGGCACATGAAGGCCGCCGACACGTCATGGCATCCGCCCCGCGTCTCGTCCATCACCGCAGAGAAGACACGCCCCATGTCCAGAGCTGGTCCTCACGCCTCAAAGGAATTATCTTTAGGCGGTCATTGTCAATACATACCGTACCCAACAACATATGACAAACCCCACCACGTCGTCCTTCCTTGCAAGGCACACCGCATCCACCAAGGCAAGACCCGAGGTCCCTTCAAATCGTCCCACTCGGATGGCGTTGTCTCCACGTGATTGTCAGTACGTCGGACCTGACACGCGACGCACCCCGGCTCATTGTCATCACTTTTATGACGCATTACCTCAGACAAGACAAGCCCCAAGCACCGTACGAATAATCAAGCTTTCATGGATTTGTCTGGAGGTCGTTTTTCCATGTTCGTGGGCATGTCACTGGGTGGCTCTGGGCACGCAGGACAAGACCCACGCCCAGGGGGGGTCGCCGACCACTCCCCCCCTAAAGAGACATTTATGCATTTCCAGCTGTCCCACCAGGAAACATCAGCACTGACGAGGACACATACTGATGGGTTCAGACAACCCAATGGGCACCACAACGCATGAAAGACAGCACGTGTTGCCCTTAAAGAGCTACGAATCCATACGAACAGCCACCAAAGTGACCCCTTAGGCACACGAAGGCCGCCGACACGTCATGGCATCCGTCCCGGGTATCATCCAACACCGCCGAGAAGACAGGACCCATGTCCAGAGCGGGTCCCCGCGCATGAAATGAATTATCTTTAGGCGGTCATTGTCTTTACATTCCGAACACAACAACATGTGACAAACCCCACCTCGACGTCCTTCCTTTCAAGAAACGCCGCATGCACCAAGACGGGCCCCGAGACCCCTTCAAATCGTCTCACTCGGATGCCATTGTCTGAACGCGACTGTCAGTCCGCAGGATCTCGAAGGCGACAAACACCATCCCATTGTCATCGTTTTTATGGCGCACTACCTCGGGCAAGACAAGCCCCAAGCACGGGACGAATCATCAGGCATTCATGGCATTACGTCGATGTCATTTTGCATGTCAATGGGCATCACATTGGGTGGCTCTAGGCACGCAAGACAAGACCCACGCCCGGGGGGGTCGCCGACCACTCCCCCCCTAAAGAGACATTTATGCATTTCCAGCTATTCCACCAGGAAACATCAACACCGACGAGGAGACATACTGATGGGTTTAGACCACCCTGAGGGCAGGGCAGCGCATGAAAGGCAACACGTGTTGCCCTAAAAGAGCTATGAAACCATAGGAAGGGCCACCGACGTGACCCCTTAGGCACATGAAGGCCGCCGACACGTCATGGCATCCGTCCCACGTATCGTCCATCACCACAGCGAAGACACGCCCCATGTCCAGAGCGGGTCCCCACGCATGAAAGGAATTCTCTTTAGGCGGTCATTGTCATTACATACCGGACCCAACAACATATGACAAACCCCACCTCATTGTCCTTCCATTCAAGGCACACCGCATCCACCAAGGCAAGCCCTGAGGCCCCTTCAAATCCTCTCACCCGGATGGCGTTGTCTCCACCTGATTGTCAGTACGGAGGACCTGACACGCGACGAAACCCGGCTCATTGTCATCACTTTTATGGCGCACTACCTCGAACAAGACAAGCCCCAAGCACCGGACGAATCATCAAGCTGTCTTTGCTTTGTCCGGAGGCTGTTTTTCCATGTCCGTGGGCATGTCACTGGGTGGCTCTGGGCACGCAGGACAAGACCCACGCCCAGGGGGGGTCGCCGACCACTCCCCCCCTAAAGAGACATTTATGCATTTCCAGCTGTCCCACCAGGAAACATCAGCACTGACGAGGAGACATACTGATGGGTTTAGACAACCCTGTGGGCACCACAGCGCATGAAAGACAACACGTGTTGCCCTAAAAGAGATATGAAACCATAGGAACAGCCACTGATGTGACCCCTTAGGCACATCAAGGCCGCCGACACGTAGTAGCATTCGTCGCGGGTAGCATCCAACGCCGCCGAGAAGACAGGCCCCATGTCCAGAGCGGGTCCTCGCGCATGAAATGAATTCTCTTTAGGTGGTCATTGTCATTACATACGGGACACGACAACATATGAAAAACCCCACCTCGACGTCCTTCCTTTCAAGGCACGCCGCATGCACCAAGACGGGCCCTGAGGCCCCTTCAAATCGTCTCACTCGGATGCCATTGTCTGGACGCGACTGTCAGTCCGCAGGATCGCACATGCGACAAACCCCGTCTCATTGCCATCGTTTTTAGGGCGCACTACCTCGGGCAAGACAAGCCCCAAGCACGGGACGAATCATCAGGAATTCATGGCATTGCGTCGATGCCATTTTCCATGTCACTGGGCATGTCTGTGGGTGGCTCTCGGCACGCAGGACAAGACCCACGCCCAGGGGGGGTCGCCGACCACTCCCCCCCTAAAGAGACATTTATGCATTTCCAGCTATTCCACCAGGAAACATCAACACTGACGAGGAGACATACTGAGTGGTTTAGACCACCCAGAGGGAACCGCAGCGCATGAAAGGCAACACGTGTTGCCCTAAAAGGGCTATGAAACCATAGGAAGGGACACCGACGTGGCCCCTTAGGCACATGAAGGCCGCCGACACGTCATGGCATCCGTCCCGCGTATCGTCCAACACCGCCGAGGAGACAGGACCCATGTCCAGAGCGGGTCCTCACGCATGAAATGAATTCTCTTTAGGTGGTCATTGTCTTTACATACCGGACACAACAACATATGACAAACCCCACCTCAACGTCCTTCCTTTCAAGGCACGCCGCACGCACCAAGACGGGCCCCGAGGCCCCTTCAAATCGCCTCACTAGGATTCCATTGTCTGGACGCGATTGTCAGTCCGTAGGATCTCACAGGCGACAAACCCCACCCATCTCATTGTCATCGGTTTTATGGCGCACCACCTCGGGCAAGACAAGACCCTAGCACGGGAAGAATCATCAGGAATTCAGGGCATTGCGTCGATGCCATTTTCCATGTCACTGGGCATGTCATTGGGTGGCTCTAGGCACGCAGGACAAGACCCACGCCCAGGGGGGTCGCCGACCACTCCCCCCCTAAAGAGACATTTATGCATTTCCATCTATCCCACCAGGAAACATCAACACTGACGAGGAGACATACTGATGGGTTTAGACCACCCTGAGGGCACCACAGCGCATGAAAGACAACACGTGTTGCCCTAAAAGAGCTATGAAACCATAGGAAGGGCCACCGACGTGACCCCTTATGCACATGAAGGCCACCGACAAGTCATGGCATCCATCCCGCGTATCGTCGATCACCGCCGAGAAGACACGCCCCATGTCCAGAGCGGGTCCTCACTCATGAAAAGAATTCTCTTTAGGTGGTAATTGTAATTACATACAGGACCCAACAACATATGAAAAACCCCACCTCGACGTCCTTCCTTTCAAGGCACGTCGCATCCACCAAGACATGCCCCGAGGCCACTTCAAATCGTCTCACTCGGATGGCTTTGTCTCCACGCGATTGTCAGTTCGTCGGACCTGACACGCGACGAACCCCGTCTCATTGTCATCGCTTTTATGGGGCACTACCGCGGGCAAGACAAGCCCCAAGCACAGGAGGAATCATCTAGAGGCCATTTTTCCATGTCTGTGGGCATGTCACTGGGTGGCTCTGGGCACGCAGGACAAGACCCACGCCCAGGGGGGGTCGCCGACCACTCCCCCCCTAAAGAGACATTTCTGCATTTCCAGCTCTCCCACCAGGAAACATCAGCACTGACGAGGAGACATACTGAGTGGTTCAGACCACCCAGAGGGAACCGCAGCGCATGAAAGACAACACGTGTTGCCCTAAAAGAGCTATGAAACCATAGGAACGGCAACCGACGTGACCCCTTAGGCACGTGAAGGCCGCCGACACGTCATGGCATCCTTCCCGCGTATCGTCGACCACCGCCGAGAAGACAGACCCCATGTCCAGAGCGGGTCCTCACGCATGAAATGAATTCTCTTTAGGTGGTCGGTGTCGTTACATACCGAACCCAACAACATATGACAAACCCCAGCTCGGCGTCCTTCCTTTCAAGGCACCCCGCATCCACCAAGACAAGCCTCGAGGCCCCTTCAAATCGTCTCACTCGGATGGCATTGTCTCCACGCGATTGTCGGTACGTAGGACCTCACACGCGACGAACCCCGGCTCATTGTCAAAGCTTTTAAGGCGCACTACCCCGGAGAAGACAAGCCCCAAGCACCGGACGAATCATCACGCATTGATGGCATTGTCTAGAGGCCATTTTTCCATGTCCGTGGGCATGTCACTGGGTGGCTCGAGGCACGCAGGACAAGACCCACGCCCAGGGGGGGTCGCCGACCACTACCCCCCTAAAGAGACATTTATGCATTTACAGCTATCCCACCAGGAAACATCAGCACTGACGAGGAGACATACTGAGTGGTTTAGACCACCCAGAGGGCACCCCAGCTCATGAAAGACAACGCGAGTTGCCCTAAAAGAGCTATGAAACCATAGGAACGGCCACCGACGTGACCCCTTAGGCACATGAAGGCCGCCGGCACGTCATGGCATCCGTCCCGCGTGTCGTCGACCACCGCCGAGAAGACAACCCCATGTCCAGAGCGGGTCCTCACGCATGAAACGAATTCTATTTAGGTGGTCATGGACGTTACATACCGGACCCAACAAGATATGGCAAACCCCAGCTCGGCGTCCTTCCTTTCAAGGCACCCCGCATCCACCAATGCAAGCCCCGATGCCCCTTCAAATCGTCTCACTCGGATGGAATTGTCTCCACGCGATTGTCAGTACGTAGGACCTGACACGCGACGAACCCCGACTCATTTTCAAAGCTTTGATGGCGCACTACCCCGGACAAGACAAGCCCCAAGCACCGGACGAATCATCAAGCATTCATGGGATTGTCTAGAGGCCATTTTTCCATGTCCGTGGGCATGTCATTGGGTGGCTCTGGGCACGCAGGACAAGACCCACGCCCAGGGGGGGTCGCCGACCACTCCCCCCCTAAAGAGACATTTATGCATTTCCAGCTATCCCACCAGGAAACATCATCAGTGACGAGGAGACATACTGAGGGGTTTAGACATCCCAGAGGTCAGTGCAGCGCATGAAAGACAACACGTGTTGCCCTAAAAGAGCTATGAAACCATAGGAACGACCACCGACGTGACCCCTTAGGCACTTGAAGGCCGCCGACACGTCATGGCATCCGTCCCGCGTATCGTCGATCACCGCCGAGAAGACATGCCCCATGTCCACAGCGGGTCCTCACGCATGAAATGAATTCTCATCAGGTGGTGATTGTCGTTACATATAGGACCCAACAACATTTCACCAACCACCACCTCCATGTCTTTCCTTTTAAGGCACACCGCATCCACCAAGACAAGCCCCGAGGCCCCTTCAAATCGCCTCACCCGGATGGCATTGTCTCCACGCGATTGTCAGTACGTAGGACCTGACACGTGACGAACCCCGGCTCATTGTCATCGCTTTCATGGCGCAATACCCCGGACAAGACAAGCCCCAAGCACCGGACGAATCACCAAGCATTCATGGCATTGTCTAGAGGCCATTTTTTCATGTCCGTGGGCATGTCATTGGGTGGATCTGGGCGCGCAGGACAAGACCCACGCCCAGGGGGGGGTCGCCGACCACTCCCCCCCCCCCTGAAGAGACATTTATGCATTTCCAGCTATCCCACCAGGAAACATCAACAGTGACGAGGAGACATACTGAGGGGTTTAGACGTCCCAGAGGGCAGCGCAGCGCATGAAAGACCACACGTGTGGCACTGAAAAACCTATGAAAACGTAGGAATGACCACCGACGTGACCCCTTAAGCGCAG